>VXBR01006565.1:1371668-1434678 GCA_013400215.1 Cisticola juncidis
GCCGCTCCGGCCCCTCCGCGGGAGCGCGGCCCGGACACGGGGCCCTGGCGGGGCCGCGGTGCCTCCGCTGCGGCTGGGGCCGCGCAGCCCGCACGCTCTCGCAGTCGGAAATGTGCTTGGGCTTTAAGGGCATCATTTTGCAGTTGCAAATATTGCTGATACCTAAGCGAAGGTGCTTTGCAGTCCTTGCTTTAAAGCGGTTCTCCTGTAAAAGGTAATTTTATGTTACAATCCTGATACAACTGGGCATCTCAGGACGCAGGCCTGTTCATGTTTTAGACAATAGATCAGAAAGAATATGTAAAAAGTACTTTTTCACCGTACTTACATGCAGCTGTTAATTCGTTTAACAGGGAGCCCTGGTAATATCGCAGTGACAACTGCAGTATGTACCATAAGATTGGATGGGATAACACTGAACGTGTCACTCTGCTAATTTAAATGGAGAAAATATAGCAGTATACTGTAATGCAATTATCATATAATTACTATATTTTTCTAAAATGAGTACAGTGGATTTAAATTTAAATTTATGAGGCAGGTATTTACAGTAAGTGCATACAGAGATAAAATTAACAGTGTGCAGTAAAATAACAATAGGAGCATCCCTACAGAACAGCATTCCCACTGTTACAATGGAATCACAACTTTGAAATACACCTGTGTTGTCTATTTATATAGGAAGGAAACAAAAAACCGAAATGTTTTTCCTGTTGATCAGGCTCTTCATATTCTACAACATTCCCAGTATCAAGTTTTTAAAGAAAGCTTAAAGGAAAAATTCCTGAAGCAGAAAGGAGAGCTGTGCTGCTACCGAGTTATGGTGATTTTAAGACACACTTTTCTTTACCCCATCTAAACTGTGTTAGAATTGTGGTTTATGTAAACATTTTATTCTGCAACTTGATTGGTGGCTGTTGAATCTCGTTAAGAATCGTAAATAGAACCAAATCTTTATGAATGTATCTGGCATTTTCGAGACAGGCGTGACTTTGATCTCTCATGTTAGTTAAGTTTTGTTTTAATTTTACTGTCTTAATTTACTTCTGGATCTGCAGTCTTTTGGTTTGAGGATGCATTGTTTACTGTATATCTTAGGGTTTTGGTCTCCTTTGTTTATCAGAAAGAGGAATTTGCATTTATTGTAAAATACCTTGCTTTGGACAGATGCAGTAGTTGACTAAATGAAGTTTAAGTTCAATATAAATTGAAGACATATAAGTCATGGTTTAGAGTACACAGTGGCAAATGTTTGGTAACTACTTCCAAAGCTTAAATATTTTCCCTGAGATAGCAACAGATTATTGTCTCATCTAAAACTTTTACTTGCTCTTAAAATGTGCTTCTAGTAACTGAACCTTGAGTTGTTTTCCCTTTGAACAGGCAGGTGGAGAGTCAGGCTGAAGCAAAGCAGCTATAATATATTGCAGCATTGGTAAAGATGTTTTAAAGATAAATTTACATGCAGTCTGTCAGTATCTCTTTCTGCTCTTGTTCTGAGCCAGATATAATTCTAAGAAAAACTGGATTATAGATGTGCTTTGCCTCAATAAAATATTGTCAAACACCATCACATCTTTAAAATGCTGATAGCATTTGAAGTCCTACCAGTGAGTTTTGATCGCTGTTGCTTCATTGCTCTTTTGTAGGCTTTTTTGACCCTGGAAAAGGGATTGAGTGTAAATAAAAGATAGATACGACCCATCTACAAATGTACAGAAGCTGAAAATATTTACTAGGTTAAAACAGCACTGAGATAAATAGCATGTCTTTAATTTCTCCATCTCTCCACAGATATGCACATGGTATTCTAGTGAAACTTGTGATAAATGGGAGATGTAATTGATACCAAAAAAAGAAAAACCAAACTGGAAAATCATGGCCTTTTTCTTTCCTCACATTTGCATATAATTCTGTCCTACAGCTCCCCTATCTCTAGTCTTATTCCCCACCCTACAAAAGAGGTTTGCATTTTGAGCACCTCTGCTTCAGTTTTCCATCACTTTGTATAATTCTTCCACAAAGAAATAGGGAAAATGGGAAAAGGAGTAAGAGCTTGTATTGCCATAACAATTTGATGGAAAATGCACTAAATACACATAACTGGACAACTTACATACTGTGAAATTAAGGATGATAGGAAGAGGAGTTGCCTGAATTTTTTAAGGTTTTTCTATGCTTAAGTGCAAAAATAAAGGATATTTCTTGGAAACTAGCATCCAAATGTATTGGACAGTTTGCATTCAGGCTTTCGGATGAAAAGATACATGGCTTTTGTTTAATACTTCATAAATAATTTCATGGAATATATAACCTGAACTCCTGATTGATTTGGGGGCTGGTTTGTATCCTGCTCTTTCATAAGCAGTAGGGATTTGCATATTTATTTTATTGTCTAATGTGAAGTAGGAAATGTGGGTTGCATTGCATGGAGCCTGACCCTCATCAGTCGTTCTGAGGGATACGGGCAGGAACTGCAACATCATTTACCGATTGTAGCTTCACCATCTCCCGTAGTTGGATTTTGATGAGGAAATGCAAGCAATGATACCATTATGCAGTGGAAGGCTGCAGAGTAAATAAGCCTCTGTGGTATATGTAGCTCTCATTAGCATGCTGCCCCTTCATTACATGTGTTTATTCAATTCTGGCAAATCATTTCTGTGCGTGCCTATAAGGCAGTGATATTTCTCGGCGGTGCTGCTCGGGGGGTAAGGGCTGCGCTGCGGGGCCGCGGCTGCAGCGCTGCCCGCGCTGCCCGCGTCCGCCGCGGGGCTCTGCCGGGGCGGGGGACGGAGCGGGCCCTGCCGGACCCCAGCTCGGGGAGAAGGCAAACACACCCCCCGGCTGCCCGGGGGTGCGACAGGGCTCGGCCGTGTCCGTGGCTGTCCCACCTGAGGAGCACCGGGCTGATCCTCCGGGGATGATGAAATGGAATGACATGGTGGCGGCTTCGGGAGGAGGTTGGGTTTTTTTGAATAGGTGTATGAATTTGATGGTGAACTGCTCAATGATTTAAAATCTGTTCTTTGTCGTTATTGAACAGAATCAGCTTTAAATGTATCATGAATATGTTAAAAAGGAAGCTGGATTGCAAATGTTTTTAGTTGCACTTCCTAAGCGATAGCCATCTCTAGTAAATGCCGTTTGTGTGAGGGTGATAGGGTAAACAAAAAATGTTGAAAGCCACAAAATGCATTTGTGAATTGTTTTTAGTGTGGACAACAAACGGTAGCACTGCTTGCTTCAAACATGAACTGTGACAGCTGAGCAGGCTATTCTGAAGCAAACATTTTTGTCTTTTCAATATTTTATTTTAGGGGTGGGGAGGGAAACCCCACGACTCAGGGGGGGATCGACTTGCATAGTTGCCATTGTTTTGCTCTCTTGTACCAGATTCTTTATTGAAGCATTCACTTTCAGGGTAGCCAGAGGTTTAACTTTGTAGCTTTCAGTTAAGTTGCTCAGTTGTTTACTATTATGCCCTTCTCACCCACTCTTGCTTCTAAACAAACATCTTTCAGCTATAAAATGGAAAAGTGGAAATGGCACAGTATTAATCTTTTTAGCTCCTTTGGAAAAGACAGAGTGATCAGAAATTTAATAAAGCAAAATATATCAAATAATAATAATAATAAAACACCTCAGGTTGGAAGTGTAAGCCACATACCTTCACAGCAGTGCTTTCCAGGAGAGTGTGGGGCAGATAATTAATTTTGTCCCAGCAGACTCCCCTGGCTGAAGTGGTGCTGAATGGTCATCAGGTGCTTACAAGTCAGGCAATGAGATGGCAGTGGGCTCCTGCTCAGCTTCTATTCATCACTGTCTCTGTGACAAGAGTGCCTTGGGATTTGCATGGGTACATACTTATTATTAGACCTGCAGCTCTTCTGTCAGCTTTCTAGTGAAGTTTTCAGCTTTGAATTATAAAGTTAACTGAAAAGAATTCTTAGACATGTTTATTAGTAGACAAGTCACTACAGGAATAAACTCCTGATTTTCTTTAGTATGAAAAAGAAGTTAAGAGAGTCAACATTCAATTTTAACACAACTGGGAATATAATTTTAGGTCAGTCTTACTGTGGTCAGTCATGTTGTGTTAGCACCATAGGCCCTTCCTTTGGGTGCCTTTGTGTTGATTATACACAGATGCACGTGTACAGGTGAGTACGGACCTATGGGTAATTTTTGCTGGCCACAAATACAAAATTACAATTGGAAATTTTCCCTATAATTGAATATGTACTTTTAAATCCTTTTTGAGGTTTGCAGTTACTGAAATTACAGAGAAATCTACTGGCTTACAGAAGAACGTTTTACTTTATTGATTACACATATTTTGTGTGCCTTCATAAAAAAAGAACCTTATTCTTTGATACCATGATCACTAAATCTTGGACTTTGAAATCTTAGTGTCACTGATCTTTTTGACCCATTTTTTAAGGAAATTAGTTTTATGCAGTTATGCTTTCTCGGTGCGTGTCATATTGTTCACTATGCCTATCATACTTTCCTAATTAGTTTTTTTAACCTGTTAGCTCATATCAGCTGAGCTTGAAGCAGAAGTAGTCAATCTTCTTCAAGTATTGTGCAAATGGGTGGTGAGATGGGAAAGAGAGATTGCTAGTTCACACCAGTAAAAAACAATTTGCACTGTGACTAAGACCCTGATTATCAAAGTAATCACATAGAGGAAAGTTTAAACACCACAACCCTAGGGAAGAGCATCAGTGAAGCAGCCCTCATACTGTGCCTTGGTTAATCCATCGAGAAGAGACAAATCCATAAATAATCAAGTTCTGTTGGTTTCTCAGGTGTTTTTTGTTGTTATTGTTGGCTTTTTTTGTAAACTTGAAATTAAATTCTACTCATTCTTTAGCTGGTAGCTGAGTAGCTTCTTTTTACCTTGTGCTCTTCTTAGAAGAGAAGGTGAATTGTCAGTCCCTTACATATATGTCGGTGGCAGAAGACTTCACAGCCGTGTTGTATGAACTCACTGTTTTCTGCATTCAGTTATTTGTTGTGTATTTTACAGGAGGGTTTTTGGTGAATTTCCCTCATCAGTGTTTAATTGTGAAACAGTAGTATTTCTAAAAATCTCCATGTTTTTAAAAAATAAATATATTGTTTTTCAGAGTTGAATAGATATACCATGTATGGTGCAAAGTCAAAAAGCAAATCCAAGAAACAGATAGCAATTTTACATCTTCTATTTTTGTGTAACTTTTTTGTGGGCCTGGATGCCAACTTAGGCCTCTCTTGGGTGTGCATAAAAAAAAAGGCAGATTGTAGCATTATATTTTGGTTGTGCGTTGTCCTTGATCTAGATAGAAAGCTTGAATTATTATAGCCATAAAGCTATTTTTGAAGATAGTAATTTCAAAACATCACAACCTTCCAGTAGATATTAATAATTTATATTTTCCAGTACAAATAGTTTTATTGACTTTATTCGCTAGGGAGAAAGATGCACTTAAATGTATTTTTACTAATTTTGGCTTTACTTGAAGCCAAGCCTGAATGAAGTAATGATTTTACTGTTATGCTGTGGAACTACTTTCATTTCATTGGTGGCAATCATGTTGGCTCCTGCTGACCAAAATTATTTTTGTTTTTAGGGGCCTGTTTTATTATTCCTCAGATATTTCTGCTGACAAAAATAATATGTTTTCTGGTATTTTCTTAGCTGTGTAGTTTCTACCATTTTCTTTCAGCTTTATAGTACAAAATAGCAACAGAGTTTTGGGTTACCAGAGAAGCCAGTCTGTAACTTTACATGACTCTAATAGCTGTGTCAAATATTTACTTGGTGTCTTAAAAATGTGCACAGCACTGTGATTTTGTTAGAGAATTGGGTTAATTATGTTCTTTCTAATGTCTAATGTCTAACGTTTATTAAAAAGATAAAACAAGTGGTTATGGGAGATATTTATGCTTTTGGTGTTTAAAAAAAGAGAGAAGGAAAAAATAAAAAGCCCATCAGCCAAAAATCTTTTGATTGGTTGCTTAGAAGTCGTTGGATGCAAAGAACCAAGATCATACCATGAATTTTAAATGTGTTGTTACTGAAGTCAAAAGAATACAATCTGACTGTTGAAGTATCAGGGCTCCACACTGTTTTTCATGTGTTCCCTCACTGAACCTAGAGACTCCTGGAGCACCCAGATCTGTCATAGGAATAGGAGAAGGTATTCCTGCAGCTGTGCCTTTTATTGAGTGGATGTGACACGGCAAAGGTTGAGGTTGGACAGAATCATCTGCCAAGCTGGAATTGGAAGGCTGGACTGAGGAAAATTGAAACAGTGTCCATTAGGGCACCTGCTGAGCGTGTCTATTGTGTGAGGCTGCAGCAGTACTGGAATGCAAATGGCTGCTGGCTGTGCACAGGCAGGTCTTTAGTATCACAGCATTTGGTGCATAATAAGCTAAGATCCTTTTTCATGCCACCTCTCTGGTGAATTCTTATTATTGATATTTGTTACAGCATAGTAAACGTGTATGTTAAATGTATATACATAATTAAATTCTACCAGCGTATGACAAAGAAACACCTATGTCAGAAGAGCAACAAAAATTGCAATTCAGTAAAGAATAATTACTAAACAGCATCATTTTTCCATTGTATGACCCTCTACTGTGTATTTGTTTTGATATTCAAAGCAGGGTGTATTTCCACTTCTGAGATGCCTGTTGAATCTGAAGATGTATTTCACAGGGCTGCTGCAAATGGTCTGTGTTAGGGCAGTGTTCTGCTCCCCAGATCAGTTCTGCTCAAAAGCTGTGTATTAGTACAGCTGCTGTGCCTTTGCTGATTGTGCTGCTTGCTCAAAGTGAGCTGAGCTAACACAAGGCCTTAGCTGTATGTTCAGATACAGAGCACGGATGAACACCATTGAATGGTAACACTTAACTTGGAGAACACCTGCATTTTTCTGTATCTGCCTTGTACCTTCTCCTTTATAACTGGCCTCCAGTGATCATGACAGGGCATGGCTTTGCTATTTCATTTATATTTCTTTTAAATGGTGAAGGAAGTTTGAAACTCAGTGTTTTTGTCTGAGTCTCACTTCTGTAAGAAGGGAATCTTTTCATAATCTTTTGCTTCAATCCCTTCTCATGTTTTTTTCTTTCTTCAATTTTGCCTCTGTCACTGTGGTGTTACTCTGTAATTACCTGTTAGTCTGTATTACCATTTTCACAAACCAACTAATTTAGGCTTTTTTTCCTGTTTTTAGGCACATCTTTGACATTTCTCAAAATGTCTTGACTAAGAATTTCAAGTCTTTCCAGTCATGTTCTTTGGAGTGAGAATGCTTTTCAAGCAATGCAGTAGTAAAATTTTTAACTATCACTCATGTTTAACACAGATAAAAGAGTTTATCTCTTTCTCATTTTTAAGTATTTTTTGCAAAGTTTAGACATGTGGAACATATATATGTAACTTTAAATGAAGATTAGAGAAAAAAAGGTAGAAAGTGAGAGAGTGAGAGCAAGCTTTTTATGCTTCCTCTCCAAAAGAACCCATTTAGAGGTCAGAATAGCCAGCATAATTGATTCCTGCCAAAGGCAGTATGAATTTATATCTTTACCCTTGACTTGACTTTTAGCCTATATTTGTTTAGCCATTTAAATTGTTGTAGCCATTTCTTTTGACCGTGCCCTTGGCATTCTCATTGTTGACACTTTCACTACACTTCCTCTGCATGTCAAGTCATAATACCTGTAAATATTTTTGAAAGAAAGCATGTAGGGTACAACTAAATACTCTATAACTCTAATCCCAAGAGTCAATGCTTTCTCAATTAAAGCAAGCATTGTATAATATAAGGTGTATTTCCTCACAGGAAAGTTCTGACTAGATACTGAAATTGTAATTTTCATGTTGCGTTAGCTGAGATATGCAAACATAATGCTTTAAAGATGTAATTAAGACTGTTTAGAGAGAAAACTTGATTTTAAGGTGTCCAGAAGATAAATTAAGGGAATTCAGTTGCCCTTTTTTGACAGGGGAGGAGGGGGGAATTTATGTTCAGAAAAGTAATTTTGAAAATTATTAAACCAAACTGTTATTCCCCCAGAGATCCTATTATTTAATACATCTGCTTTGTATATCAAACATTTCCTTTTGGAGGTTTTAGAATTGATCAGAATCCCATTGTATTTGAGGACAAGGTCGAATTACAGGGCCAGCAAAGGTATTTTACTGATGCAGAGGTGCAAAGTGTAGAGAGGAGTGCATGTTCTCTAGCAGCATCGAGATGGCTCCAAAATTCCTTCTCCTTTCAATGGCTCTTTGAGCAGGAGCGGTTTTTCTCCTGCACGGAGGTTTGGCTGTGGCCATTGAAGATTGCAGATCTGCTTCTGGGTAAGGTTTCAGGATTAGTCTCTAAGTCACATCCCCTTAGTGAAGTAAGAAGCGAGGCAGTTGGAGGTTCGATGCTTGAGAGAGAAATGTTTTAATCCCCAGTGTCCGTGTGGTTACCCTTCAGCATGGAACCATGGCTGGTGCAGTTGGAGCTCCCTGTGCTCCACAGTCCAGTGCCTGCTCCACAAGGGAGGACTTTCCCTTCCAAGAGCAGACCATAGGTCACTCTTGCTCTCAAAACATCTTTCTTGTAAAGATCTGCTGCTGGATGGGTCTCTTGTTAGTTTACACAGCAGAATAGCTAAGAAACCCTCCCAGGTGCTGGAGAGCTGGGTCTGTTGTTCAGCTATAGCTTAGTGGAGAGGGTTGTAGTCCTTTGTTTAGGAGAAAACCATTTTGCTGTATAGAAAAAAATGCTAAGATTCCTAGTCCAAGGAGGGTGGGCACAGGTAGCAGCCATGAGCTGTGCTGGATTTACCAGCCTTTGGGTACATAAACAATTGCTCATGGGTTTGGGCCTGGCCCAACCTTTGTCTCTTTTCTTTCTCAACATGCTTTGCACTCATAATAGATTTTCCTTTCATTCTTGGACACCTTACTTGGGAGAACATGAAGTTTCAGGCTCCCCTGGAGACCTCAATAGGAACTTACACATCTCAAATCTCTGTAGCTTGGGCATGTGCAGAGTTGCCTTTGTGCTAGGGGAACTTGAAAGTGAGACCCTGGAAAAGCTCACGTGGCTTTGAAGACAATTTGGTGACAGATTGGCAGAACCTTCTAGGAGAGGGGTTGTGATCTGAGGGACAACCAATGACAAGGATGTTGGAGTAATTTCAAAGTTTCTGGTTACAACAAGAGAAAGCAGCTGTTGCTCCATCAGTGATCAGCCATTTGTATGTCCCTGTGCCCTTGCAGGGGCGAGACTGAGCAGGTGTAGCTGTGAGGTGCCAAAGTGTACCTGTTGAGATGGCACATTACTCCCTCTGTTCTTGTTTTCTAGCCTTAGGAAATATGGCATTAGTTCCCAGAGGAGGCACGTGTTGGCTTTACTGGGGACCAGTGATCCCTGTACATTATTCTCATGAGCTACACCTTCTGATGGGAATCTGCATCTTATTCTGGGGATTATTAACTCAGAATTGGGAAGAATCTGAATAATAGACAAGTGCACAAGTGTTTTCAGACCTGCACACTTTTGTGCTCGTTTTCTCTTCCTTGTTGTTGCTGATGAACGCTTCAGTTCCCACATTAGAAGTGGAGTAGTGTCAGCAGGAGGCTGTGTGGCTTTGGGGACTCCCCAGGGCAGGCTGTTAAGGGTTGCACAGCTGTGAGATTGAGAGTGGAGGCAGGAACACGCCAGGTTTTTTCCAGCAGCTGCAGCCATTGGACAGATGCCCCAGCTTTGGGATGTGCCTCTTGGTGTGCAGTTCCATTTGTGTCTCCCTGCCCTCCCTGCACATCCCCAGATGTAAAGGCAGTTCCTAACAGGATCTGTGCAGGATCAGCACTCTGCCTCCCATGTAATGTAGTCACTACTGAAATGGAATTACCACTGTAATACAGCAGCAAGATGTCAGGGACTTCTCTTCAGCTGTCTCCACTTCGTGGGGGTACCTGTATAGTTCTGTTTAGTACAGCATGCTGCTGGACACTGCTGCCTTTCTGCTTCTTACAAAATATTGTACAGATTGAAACTGCAGTGAGTTTGAAGGGGATGTGGCTGTAGTTTCAGAAGATGTGTTATATTGTGGTTTCTTTCTCCTCACAGAAAACTAGTAAGAAACTTGTTGCCTCAGAAGACCAAGTCAAGTGAATTTTTAAGAGGCTGGGCAGTGTCATGTGGCAACATTTCACTCTCATGCTTAGGGGAAATTGGCTGCAAGGATGAGGAAGCAGAGCTGTGTATCTGCAGCGGTTTTGGCTGGATTTTGCATCCCATTGCTTTCCACTGAAGCATTAAATAGTGACTACTGCTGGAGACAGGATATTAAACTTGGTAAAATCACATGTGTGCTTTTTAGAGCTTTTGATTCTCAAGAAGTGAATGAACTCCCTTATTATGGAACTTCTGGCCTAATCCTAGTAATTTAATAATAACATAAAAATGTTGTATAGTGTATATGCAATTTCTAGTTTTGACTTACAAAGGCAAGTTTAAACCTGCTCATAAGTCCCTCCTGCTGTGCTTAGGAGCTTGCAGGCAAGGTAAAATGCTTTGTCAGCAAAGCAAAACAAGTAATTGGAACTGAATTTCTGTTGCATTGGGAAGAAACCACTGTGTTCTTGCCACCTCAACTCGTGAATTTCATATAGACAGTCTTCAGCATTTACAGAATTAAGATTTTGAATTAGTCTTACAGACTCTGTAAGCTGGTGAGTCTTACTTTTTCTTTTTCTTTCTTATTACTTTTTTTTTTCTTTGTAGTTTTCATTCTCATATACCCACCTTTATCTTGTTATGACTTCATACCATGCTGAAAGGTTGCAATTCTCTTCGCACTGTCACTTGTTTTTTCAAGGAAAGAAACTGGTGTTGGGGCTTGAAGGAAGCTATAAAATACATAGGAGAGATTAAAACTACTTAGTCTGGAGCCAAGTGTGAGCAAAGATAGCACAGAACCCACTGAAGTGCTGTGTTTACAGGGTCAGGACACAGCAGCTACATCCCTGAGACTGCCTCTGTACTAATTGAAAAGATAAGAAAGACGCAGGCTGGGGACAGCATTCTCTGCCTTCTGCTGCCAAGTGCCAGGATACAACTCTTGTCCACAATGGCTAAGCTGTCAGGCCTCTGCCAAAACCCAGGTGCCCTCATCCACCCTGCCTGCTGGGAATGGTTCTGGCACCTGCTTCATCCTGCGTTATCCAGGAGAGCGCAAAGCGGCCTGAGCCAAAACCCTGAAATGTGCTAATTGTGAAATGTTTTGGCCAGTACTCTGCCTTAACCTTGTCTTCTTTGTAGCCATTTAGCCCAGATTATACAAGCTTCCTCACAGATATATTGGGGTTTTAATCAGAGCCATAGAAATTTTGGTTGGAAGGGAGTTCTGGAGGGTATCTAATTTAGCTTCCTGGAAGGAGCAGAATGTGGCTGGTCCAGAATGAAGAAATCCTAAAGGTAGCTGTAGAGATTTTAATAGTTTTGTTTCATGAACAATGTAAATTAATTTTTTTATTTTTCTTGCTTTCAGTGGGATTTGGCAGAACCCTTTGTCAAGTCTGTACTGCTGGGTTGTGTGTCCCTGACAAGTGCAGTGGGTCATCACTCCCAGACAAACCTTTTGTCTGGGTAGGTGTTAGGAGCATTTGTGTTTGCAGTGCTGCAGGCAGGATGGAGAGAGCTGTGTGTCCTCTGGGCACGCTCCAGCTGTTCTTGATCTCTCCTCAGATGGTTCATTACGTGCAATATTTCCACCTCTGCTGTGTCACAGTTTAGAAGGGGTACTCCCCAGTTTAGTGCCTGCACAGAAACTCCCCATGCTGCTGCTCACTAGCCCCCACACTCTACCTCCCTGCAGTGGGCTGGAGAGGAGAGTTGGAGGCACAAAAGGTAAAGATCATGGGTTGAGATATGAACGATTTACTGGAAATGACAATGAGATAAGAAAAGGAACAGTAAGGGCAACAATATTCATGACAGAGAGTACAAGAAAAGAAATGTTATTGCTCACTGTGGAAACCCTCAATAGACACCACCACTCCCCCTGGCTTGGAACTGGAGCCATAAGGAACTTCTACTCCCCAGGAAATACTCCCTTCCCCCTGCCCCCAGTAATGATGGGAGCTGGTACAGAATGATCTTGATGTCCTGTCCCTGGCTCCTCTGGGCTACTGCAAAAAATTACCCTGTCCTGGCTGGAACCAGGACATGCTGCTAAATTTCTGCTTCAGTACTTAGCTTTATAATATTCTACTCAACCTCGGGAATGTATTAGGCATTTCATCTCTTAATTTTAGTATAGCAGAATAATTTAGGTTAGAAAATACCTCAAAGATCATTGAGTCCAACCATTAAACTGACCTAACAAGTCCAGCACTAAACCATGTACCCACGTGCCACATCTACATGTCTTTTAAATACCTCAAGGAATGGTGACTCTAGGGTGACTTCCCTGGGCAGCCCATTCCCATGCTTGACCGCCCTTTTATTGAAGAAATCTTTCCCAATATCCAATGTAAACCTCTCCTGGCATAGCTTGAAGCCATTTCCTCTTGTCTTGTCACTTGTTACCTGGAAGAAGAGGCCAGCCCCCACCTGGCTAACATGTCCTTTCACGGAGTTTTAGAGAGTGATGAGGCCTCCCTGAGCCTCCTTTTCTCCAGACTGAACAGTCCCAGCTCTCTCAGCTGCTCCTCATACGAGTCACCATGTAAACCTTCACCAGCTTCATTGCCCTTCTTTGGAGTCATGGCCAGCTTACTGTCATCTGCAAACTGACCGAGGGGATGGACACCTGATCCCCTTGTCCAGGTCACTGATAAAGATACTTCAACAGGACTGCCCTCAGCTGAGCCCTGGGAACACCACTAGTGACCAGCCACCAGCTGGATTCCTTTCCCCACCACTCTCTGGGCCATCCAGCCCAGTTGTTACACCCATCCAAGACGTGAGCAGTCGGTTTCTCCACGAGAATGCTGTGGGAAATGTTGCCAAAGGCTTTAGTAGACAGGTAGATAACAGGTAGACAACATCCACAGCCTTTGCCTCAACCACTAGTCAGGTCAGCTTGTACTGGGAGGAGATCAGCTTAGTCAAGGGTGACATGCCTTTCATAAACCTGTGATGCTTGGGAGAGGACAATGTTTGGGAGGCAGTTGGTGTCTTTAACTGGTGTAGGTAACTTCTGAAATCCAGGTGTTTATTGAGCACAAATTCATATATGGTCTTTGTGCTTTCACTGTCTTTTATCTGTCTGTAATACTGGAATTATCAGATGAAATTCTTAAAAGGGTGATGTGAACACTGGTTACATCACGTATATTTAGGATTGGGAACTGAAGTGTTCAGGATGATTTCTTCTTATTTTCAATTCTGATTGTGAACATTCCTTCCTTCTGTGGCAGCCATGGGAGGGACCAGTGCAGTCATTTTTTTCTTTGTTTGAAATTTCACAACATAACCTAGAAGAAGAAAGGGATGCTGTTTACGTCGTGGAAAAATAGTCCCTGAAAGCAATCTGTTACTGATTATTCTAGTGAAATAATCATCTCCATACGTGTCAAGTTAGAGTAGGACTTAAATTTTTTTTTTTTCCTTCTCTATGGCTTCACTCTCCTAATTAGTCATGTGTCATTTCATATTAAATGATTATTCAAGACTGGAAGTGGCAATTTACTGCTATTTTGAAATAAAAATTATTTTGGAGTTTATGATTGCATATTCTGCAGCTGGATGTTTCAGTGCCTCATTGCCTCTGTTCCTGTTACAGGTACATGTGACAGCATTGCAGCAATGAGTGGAATTTTAAAGAGGAAGTTTGAAGAAGTTGATGGCTCCTCACCTTGTTCCTCTGTGAGGGAATCAGATGACGACATTTCTAGCAGTGAAAGTGCTGACAGTGGTGATAGTGTCAATCCCTCCACTTCTAATCATTTTACCCGTAAGTATCAACTCTGTGTACCCAAATTATTCCCTGTTTCTCAAAATAAAGTAAATTTTGTGTTTAGATAAGCATGATGATTTTTAATTGAACAGATCATAAAATGTCTCTCCATGATGTTCAATTTGTGACTTGCTCAAAACAACTTAGTACAATATTGTCACATTCTTTTGACTTCTTGTCTGTTTGACTGTTGTTGTAAAAGTTTAAAGTCTTTTGGAAGCTCCTGCCTATTTGCTATTTGAATTATGTACCTGTTTGTAGTTAATGTTAGGAGTTGTGTTCCAAGTATTTCAAACAGGTACTGCAGGGAAAGTGCTTTAGCTCTATTTGTTTATTTTCCTTAGCTGAATGTATTGCAGCTGTCAGCTCTCTGTAATACAGTATTGGTGAGAATTCTTCTCTAGAAACAATATAAGCTTTCTTTTATTTGGAATTGATTTATGTTGTGTATAGTCCACATTATTTCTGCAGTTTCTGCTTTTCAGGTACCAGAGGATATGTCTGTATTTCTCAATGGTTTTGTGTACAAATAAGAATTTGTTCTTAAGTTAGCAAAGGTACACTTGCAGCATATATTTCTGAGAATGATACATTTACATTTTGTGTTTGCAGTTTATGATACTTGTTTTAGGTGGTTATGTTATTTATTAATAGTGAACGGTGTCTTCTAAAAGGCAGGGGTTTGTCTCCTTCAGCTCTGCTGCATTTAGATCTCCTGTATGGAGATATCCCTTCAAACTGTGAGCCAAGGAGTAGGTGAGGCTCCTCATTGCTCCTGTACGGAATGTGGTCCGTGTGGGTGCTTTGGATGTGCCCAGGAATGGTGTCTGTAGCGTGTGGTATGAGTGTTCCTGTAACTGACTTATCTAGCAGGTGTTCAGTTTGAGCGGGAGTTTGGATGTCAGGGTCTGACTCCTCTTTGCTCTGGTAGGGAACATTCCTGTGCACAGGAGGGACAGGCATGGCTTTGCAAGTGGGTTTACATGGAACACTCTTGAGGTGCTTTATGATATTTAAGATGCAGTGCTAGTCAGGCACCTATTTTATTGAAATGCCACAAAGGAGTAAACCACTGTCACCAAGATATTTCTAAATACTACCAAAGAGATAGTATTTAGAAATATCTTGGTGACAATATTATCCACATGCTGCTACTTTAACATTGTATCTGTTGAAGAAGTTAGTTGATTATTCATCATAGACTGAAAACAGGCTTTTTACATCAAAGTCATTCCCACCCACACAGAAGACCACAATTTTATTGTGAATACATGCACAGGTGATATAATGAAAGGGACAAACTTGGAAGTTGTAGTAGGTGCATGAAACAATAAATTTAATTGTAGTTGACATAATAAATAATTTCATTTAAAGGAACTTCCCTTTCTGTAAGATAAACTACAATATTTCAGTGTTATGATTTATCTAACTGAGATATTTGTGGCCAGAGTAAGAAATGTTTATCTATAGGTGCACGCACATGCATACAGAAATTGTACATATTAGATTTTTTTAAATGTATCTGTATGTATTGGTGATAGAGAAATGGAGCAATTAGTTTGTGTGTCCATTGATAGTATTTTTTTAAAAGTAATGTACTTTTTAAAAACTGTACCAGCCTAAATTCCAAGAAATCATATGCAGAACCCCTGTATTACTTAAGAGCTATTAAGTAATATCTGAAAATCACATGCATATGTAACATATACCAACAAAACTGTTAACAGTGTACATTGGAAGGTATTGTGTTCATGCTTCAAGCTTATTCATCTTCCATAATAAAAGGCAAGAGCTTTTCTAAGTTGAATAATTGAATCTAAATATAAGGCTTAGTTCTGTGAGACTTTTTCAGTGAGCAGACTGAACAGAGACACTGCTGAAAAAAGGCTGGTGATATTCCCTGCCTCTCTTACATGCCTGAATACCCCCTTGATGGAGGTTATCTTCCTAAGCTATTTCCTGACATGTTATACCATTTTCTGTTCTATTTAGTGAGACACTGTCAGACCCTGTGTACTGTCTTTTTTTGGTCTGTTTTTGTATAGGTGAATATGAAGTTCACTGTAAACTCTCTTTTACTGACTGAAAAAGGGGGAGAGGGTTGTGTGACCTATCGTCAGCATCAAGATCTATATATTAATTTTTAAACTGAGAACTAAAAAAAACCAAAACCTAACATGGTCCTCTAAGTCTTATTTTCTTTTTCTAATTGACCTGGCAAAGAGATAATTCTAAATTGCTTGTAACTATAACCTCTTCCACACTTCAGCAAGCAGGCAGTTTGTATATAAACCCATCCAGTTGATGCATCCCTGTATTTACACAACTCTTGAAACCATATGTATTGGGTCAGATAAATGGGAGCCTAGCAAGAATTCTGCTCCATTAAAGTCAGTTTAACCTGCCAGTTAAATGAGGCACACAGCCTCTGTGGATCATTCAGGTGGGGCAGAACTACCAGAAGATAACTTTGTTCTCAGCCATTAACCCTGTAGTGTGATGGCAAAAAACACGACTGAGATGGCCCTAAGTGCTATTGCTTGTGACTACTACACAGGGATAAGTACAGAGCTTCTTTAATAGTATAGCCATTTAAACAAGTAAAGACAGCAACAAGAAGAAATTAATAAATCCCTATCCTAAGTTGCAGGCCTCTGAGTTAGTAAATAAAAATTACAGTCAGTAAAGAATAGACAACTTTTTCCACTAGTATTTTCTTGATTAGGTGTGGGTATTTTTACAGATGTGCACATTTTTAAATCTCTTAGCAAATGCTGATGGAGTGCCTTGATTAATGCTGGCAGATATAGTCCCTGTTGTGTATTTTACTTACCTTTCTCAGTCTGTTGAAGCAGTTTCAGTTTGATTCTGGAGGTCATTAGTCGTTGCAAATTTAGTTTAATGGATGCCAAAACATATTACTAGCTAGTCCACATGCCTGCCCGTTTCACGGCTCTGCCTTCATATCAGAAGGAAGGATGCTCATCTTAAGAAGCAGTCCAGGCATGCATGTACAGTGTTAGTCGGGACTTAGGCATACATGGAATACAGGGCTGGAGCACTCACCACTGGAGCTCCTTTCAATTGCCCTGTTCAGTTCTGGCACCCCACTGCTGTGTTTCATCTGCTCCACAGCAAGCTGAAGAACCTGGAATTAGTGACTGGAGCATGTCAGTACAACACCCTGAGCATTCCCACGTTTGTGTGCACTGAGGAACACTGAATTCCACATTACAGCTCGGCCGTGGGGGAATATGTGCCCTTCCAGGGAAGGGTAATGGAGCTCATGAGGGGCCTGGAACAGAAACCCTGTGAGGAGCAGCTGAGGGAGCTGTGGGTGTTCAGTGGAGAAAAGGAGGCTCAGGGAAGACCTTACTGCTCTCTACCACTCCATGAAAGGTTGTGGCAAGGTGGGGGTCAGTCTCCTCTCACAGACAAGGGGAAATGACCTCAAAGTGTGCCAGGAGAGGTTTAGGCTGGATATTAGAAAAAATTGTTTCACTGAAAGAGTAGTTAAGCATTGGAACAGGCTCCCCAGGGAAGTGGAGAAGTCACCGTCCCTGGAAATGTTCAGAAAACAAGTAGACATGGCACTTCATGGTACAGTTTAAAGGGCATGGTGGTATTCAGTCTAAAATTATATTTCATGATCTTGGAGGTCTTCTCCAGCATTAATAATTTGCTGATTCTGTGATTCTCCTGGCTTTGGTGAGGTACCTGGCTCTAAATGCTTGGTGGTTTTTTCTGATACAAAATATCCAAATTTAGCTTACAGAATCACATACAAGTGAAAGACCTGTGGGGACCTTGTGAAGTCCTGTCTTTTGCACTTTGGTGCTGGTAATAACTCTCCATACCACATTAATCATAGATGCATCTCCTAAGAAACATAAGGAGCTGATGCTTTCCTCTGCCATTTTAAGTTCAGGGTTGTAGCTGAAACTTTACTTCTCTTCTTCACCCACAGAGTCACTTGAGATGGCCAGCAGCAGCTTATGTGATAAGGTGATTGTCACCAACAGGAGGCGGTGCCATCTCACAGTCTGGCTGATACTCTCCATCAGTTATCTCTCTACTGCCATTCACATTATCACTGTCATGAGCAAGGTTATCCTGGCTGTAATCATAGGTCCCATCATTCCACTAATTAGGGTACAGTCTTTAGACTACTTTTGGATGTACTTAGGTGCATTAGGAAAGGGGCAGGTCATTAAGGGCTCTGAGGAAATCCTTTGGTCTCTAAGTGCTATTGCCATCTTTTGGTTTTGCTGTTAAAGATAGTGGGGATTTTGAAAACACAAATACATCCCTGTTTCAGTTCCTTCAATATGCCCTGTAAAGCACTGTTTGAATTTTGTAGAATTTTGCTAACTTACTGAGATTGTCTCATCTGTGTGGCCATGCATAATGGGAAAGAAGGTATGAAATCCTTAGGAATGTGTAGCTGTCTCCTGAATTGTATTTATAGAGGGATAAAGTTTCATTTGGTCCAAGGTCAATAGCAAAAGACACTGCCTGAGCTTTGAACTGAAGCTGTGTCTTTAATTGCTGGTTAATGATAGAAACCTAAGTGAGTTAGAAGTGGTGTGCTGGTTTACTATGGGAAAACACTTACATGTACCTAAATGGAGGCATTCCTTTTTTCATGGCATCTTGCAGTTATTTATGTTGCCAGCAACCAGTGGAATTTTCTTGTTAATCAGGAATATGTTCTTCCTGCTATTTGTTGACTCATGTTATGAAATTCTAACAGGTTGAGAGGTTCTTGTATTTGATTTTAAAATAAGTCAGCCCATCTGAGCATTAAAAGGTAAGAAATGCAAATAAATTCAGTGAAATGTTGTGCAATGTCTTTTGCTCAAACTCACACAGAGTGAGAGGACAGGGTATACCATGAAAGCATCTTTTTATCTGGAATGAGGAATAGTGGTGAGAATTGTTAAAAATTGAAAAGAGGGGTGTAAGGCAGGCTTCTGCTAGTTTTTAGAATTATTTGTGCGACTAATTATCTTTCTGTGTTTTTAAGTAAGTTCTCTGTTATAAATTAGTGCACTTAGCACACAGTACAACCAGAGAGACAGTTTTTGTCTTACATGATGTTTTTGTTGGCTTAGAAAAGCAACAAAAGTGTTCTGTCAGAAGATGTTCATGATAGATACATAAAATACGTTTGTAAATGCAAAGTGTCAGTCAGCTGAATGGGTGTCTGTGTTTGTATGAAATGCCATTCACTGAAGTCACACATGGGGTGGGACAAAGGATTGCCTGTAGTGTCACAGGAGAGCTCAGCCAGTGCCATTGTTGTGCAGGGGTGTTCCTACAGGGATCCCTGGCAGGACTTTCCTCCTCAAAGCTGGGGCCAAGGTCAGCAATAATCCTCTGTGGAACAGCAGCTGGCATTGAGAGGAAATGGGGAGTCAGAGAGTGCTTAACCATCTCCACTCCTCCCCACAGGCTGATGGTATTTGCACAATGGAGAAACTGGACTAGTATGATGGATGTCACAGAAAAGCACTCCTGAGGTAGAGGGTGCTGAGGAAGTAAACTTAGAGATTTCACTGAAATTTTAATGGCCAAGTTCCAGCTTCTAGTATGCATCCTAACAATTAAACATTTCTGTGAGATTTCAGACAAAACCCTTGGCAGTGACATAAAATGCTTAAAATACAAATTAAATTCTCTCTATTCATGTCAGACTTCTTTGTGGGCTAGAAAGTTTTAAAAAACGTGTTCAAATGTGATTTAAATAAATCTGGCATTAGGGAGCCATTCCCATCGAGCTCCTACGGTGAGGTGAATTTATTTTTGGCTTTACCCTAAGGGAAGCTACTAGAAGGATAGAGTGGTGAAGTGCTCTAGGTAGGTGGTGGTGTTCCACAGCATTGTCCCTCTTCTCTCAAATTTCCACTAATTTACAACTGAGTATGCAGTTCCCTTCAAGACTTCCAGGTTCAAATTTTTTATAGAAAATACCTCCCTTGTCCTCAAAACTACATGTTTCTTTTGGAGGGTGTATTTTATGTCACAGGATTTCCTCTTAATATAGATCTCCAGCATGTAGGAAAAGTGTTTTATCATTCAGGGTTGGAAACTTGTAAATTGAGGGTATGGAGACTCTTAGAAAATACCATTTGGAAGACAATGGGAAAGAAGGAGAGGTAAGAGAAAGAGGTAGAAGCAATTTCTGGATACAACCTTTTCCTAGATTCTGTTTTCTGTTGGGAAAAGGGTTGGGAAGCAAGCTGGCTTTTATAGGCAGTGTTCTGACCTGGATTACAAGGAGGGATTAGGCTTTGCTATTCTGTGTTGTTAGACTTGATGAAACACTGCATGGAAAGTCGTGGAGCAGGTGGAGAATGGTGTTAATCCTTCTTGCCATAATGGTTTATGGGACACTGAGTATGTAAAAAGCAGACAAATGGGTAGTAGATTGTAAGAAATGCAGCATTTCCACTGGTCTGAGATAAAGCTTTAATCCAAAGGGCTGCTTCACACATGTTTTTTCCAGCCTTTTGAAATTTTCACGTGCCTAAGATGTTTCTGCGCTGGTGACAATGAATTGCTTTGCCCTCATTGATGCAGGAGTGTGAGTAATCTGCTGAGAAGCCATATGGTTCACATTTATTTTAAATGTCTTTGACATCAGGAGAATAGCTGAGACAGCAGAAGAAAGTGCTTATGTCTTGGACTTCAGCCAGAACTGAGATCATTTAAGTTTCATAATCAAAGAACTAACAGTTTTCTGGGTAAAAAATGTTAGAAAAACATGATGAGCTTAAAATGTCATTCCTATCACGGTTGTATAAAATTAGGAAGCAGATTTTTCATCTGCTGGATGAATACAGCTTGAGCAGTGCTTTTCCTAGGTGGAGGTTTGGATTGCATTTTAGCCACCAAACATGCAGAGGGAGTGCTGCATCTTCCACAGGTTTCACACTGCAACTCCACTGCCTGGCTTGGAAAATGAGGATGTTGAAAGGCAAAGGGTCAGTGCTGATACACTGTGCCTTGCATGTATGAGAGAGCCAGCCAGGAGGGCTTTGTTTCAGTCTGCCAGCATATTACTGCTCTTGCTTACCTATTGCATCAGTTATAATTTATTCATATACAAATGGAACTTAGGTGATTCTTTTAAGCACATGTTGGACTGCTAGCGGAAATATTGATTTTCCCCTTTAGAAAACTACTTTTCATGGGATTAGGGAGGTGGACCAGCCAGTGATGACATCTGTTACCAAGAGATAAGAAATAAATTATTAAATATGATAAAACCCAAATTTTTCAAATTTTCAGTAATTTTTGCTGGGTATATATTCATGCTTTCTAATAGATCAGAACATATGTATTTTGTGTGTTCTTCTGCTCTATCTTGAGTTAAGCAGTGTCCTTAGCAGTGATTTCAGCAGATTTAACATACTGTGTAAGGTGCAGTGCATCAAAATAATAAATGCCCCTGACTCTTGATAAGGTGGTAGTTCTGTTTTGGTTGCCTTGAAGCAAAGGGTTCAAATCAGTTATAGAGCACTTTGTCCCTGACATTGGAAAATGTTCAACATTTCCATTCAATATCTAATATTATTTTATGTTATTTTTGAGCTCACATCAGCCAGCCCTTTGCTCAGAGATTTTTAGGAAGGGTAATAGAGCAAGAACACAGTGCTTTGCAGTGCTGACTGTGCTTCTTTCCATGTCCTTGGTAGCTGAGGTGGTCACAATTTTCATGTCTCCTCGCTGACATTCTAATCTGTGCTTTTGAGTAATCACATACAATCCTGTAAACTGCTGCAGCTCCTGCCAGATCTGTTCTTGGAAACAACATTCACATAAAAATGAATATATTCTAACTCTTCCTGACAGTAGCATTCAGGAGATGACTGTGGAGTTCTTCACAGGGCCTTAACTCTGCCCTTTAGTGAGCTCTACCAAAAGATAGTGTGTTCCAGATAAAATAATCCCACATATTTTGAGGGCTCTGAATGTTTACATGCATGTTGAATTACAGATTGTCATATAATTTTTCTGACTCAGAACTCTAACGTTAGTAAATAACATCACAAACTTTAATGGCCTTTAAAACAAATGCATGTCAGCTCCCACATTGTCTTCATCCAAGTCTTCAATCCAGTGCTGAATTTACAGTGCCAGTGATGGAGCAGTTACCATATGTATTTTCATGAAGTTCACCTTAATTCTATTTTGACACAGTTTTAATCAGTGATATATCAACAAAAACCCCACAAACAAACAACTTTGATGGTATGGTGTTGACAATTCAATTACTGAAACTGATAAGCACTATATAAAATTGAAGACGTGCATTAGTGAGTTCTTTAAGACAGTCCATGACATCTGCAGAATTTGCTTGGAGACTGCTGACTGAACTTTTAGGCATAAATGTATGGCAATGCATGAATTTCATGTTCTACATTTTGATGCACACACATGGGCAAAAATACACTTGTTGTAAAAGTTTATTCATGGTATCTAGTTTTTATCAGAGATGACATTCTTTTTTTTTTTCATTTGGGAATAACTAAATCACAGACTCTTTTGCTTGCTTCATTTAGCTATTAATGATAGTGTGGGAATAAAACTTAAGGGTAATTTATTTATGTTTAGCCATTAGTATGAAAGTAATGTCTCTACCACAAAAGTGATTGACAGACTTTAAAAAAACACAAGTGCTTTTATTGTAGCATTTTTCATTCCTACCAGTAAAGCAGGAGTTCCACAGCTAAGATCTAAACCAGATTACTGGCAACACCTGTGTCACAGATCCTCAGGTTTACAGATGAGGATTCAAAGGTTTGTGTGATTCTCTTAACTTGTGAGATTTACAGGTGCAATTACCTTCGATTTCTTCATGAAACATATGTGTATATATTTTTTTTCAAGAGCAACTTTTCTTTTCTTGAGTCTTTTACAGTGCTTTTACTTCTCATTTCATTTGTAACTGGTTCATTTATTTGGCAAAAAAGCTGCCTGCCTTTCAGTAGCTGCCAGTATTTATTTTGAAATAGAGGCATCATCCAGTTAAGATCCAAATAACATTGATACTGTTATATCAGAAATTGGATACACCCTAGAATGGCTTAGATACCTCCTGCAGCAGAAAAAGGGGTTTTTTATATGCACTTTCTTATGTATTAGAGCATATTGGCAGTGCAGGTTCTGATTGAGAATATTTGCTTTTATGTTATATTGAAAAAGGATGTTTCAGTATGAAAATTAGCCCATCTTACAAATGCTAAAAAATTGGTTTTATTAAAGGTCGTTTTGTTGGAACTCTGAAAGGAAAAAGAACAGCACATTAGAACTATGTTTAATATAATGCAAAATTGACACATCTCTGTCAACTAGTCTGCTAATGAAATACCCTCTTCTCTCACCAAAGGCTTCCTGTAAACATTTTTGACAAGCTCTGTTGGTATGAATTTTGCTTCAACTTGGATGTAAGTTAAATATGTCTAATGTTATAGAATTTGTCTGTTGATTTCCCTTTGTATATCCTACACCATTTTTTGTAGCACACTTTATTGGGAGCATGTGAGTAACAGGACCTGATCTTACTTATTTGTTTTATATTTATAATCCAGTATACCTGCAGGAGGTCTGAAATGCCTGTTATGTATATAGCAAACTATACTTTTAGCAGCTTATTAGTATTTAGGAAAAGTAATCGCGTTTCTGTGTTTTACTGAGCCACAAAAGAGTTCTGTAGGATACACTGTCTGTAATTTGCATACAGGGCTTTATTTTCTAATACACTTGATTTTCACATAGTTTGGTAGATGATGCTGGGGGTTTTGACAGTTTTATTTCATGTAAAAGTTTGTGGATTTACATTTGTGGTGATTCACATTTCACAACATAACAGTAATAGGGACTGAACTATGTTTTATCAGACTTGTTACGAAACCAGACCTGAAGGCCAAGTTCATCCCATCTATAGAAATGGTGGAATTCTAGGTTATCAGTGTACATATTGTTACTCTTATTGCTTTTGTGGAATGATTCCAAGCCATTCAAGAATGGTCAGGCACACTTTAAAACATTTTACTGAATGAATCCTGGTAATGAGGTCTCTCATTCATACCTGCACACACCTGCAGTTGTTGCCTACAAACTGCAGAGCAATGACCTATAAGCTGCATTCTCAACAACCTGTTGCTATTTTGTAACAAATCAAATAAATTGGACTGCTCATCTTAAAAATCAAAGAGTGTCCCTTCCCTTTCTCTAAGGTTTGTATGTCTTTTATTTCCTCTAAAAGCATGCAGCTGTTATCAGTGAGAAACGATAAATCAGTATCATGGGAAGGAGTTGCTAAGGGTCTGTAGAACCAAAAGAAGAATATTGAACAGTTAATATTTGGCACTTGTTTTTAGACAAGTTTCATATGTTACTGCTTATGTTTATTAACCTGAGCACAGGTATGAGTGGAATCAGAGAAGAGTTAGAAAATACTAGATTTAACTTTTTGTCAGAATTCTACATATTAGAATTTATACACACACATATTCAGAGGATGGCAGCAGAAAGAAGGATGAAGGTAAAAAAAAACACAATGTGGGTCTGACTGCTAGTCAGAATTATTTCTGTATCATTCAGTGGTGATGATGGTATGAATTCTTGAGGTTATATGAAACACTAAACATACTGCTTTTATAGTTTTCCCAACATCAATTTATCACAAATTAGATTATAGGATGTACTAATCTTTTCTGTCAGTGTGGCCCAGTGCTGTAGTGATGTCTAACTCTGCTGCCTTGTGCAATTTTTTTGGCAGGGGTTGGAAGAGGTGCAAGTCAGTGGATCACCATCTCTATGTGGTGACATTGAAAGAGGTTTCTTTTGCTGGTATTTGGTTGCTTCCTTGGTAAAATAATAAAACATTTTTATGATGTGATGGGAAAGAAAAACTTTCCTGGCCAAGTATTTCTGTTCTGAAGTAGACAGTGGTGTCCATGACTGCAACAGCTTGTAGTGGCTTCTAGGTTGCATATGTGGTAAATATTTCTAATGTTATCTTCTCGTTATTCTCACCTTGGAGTACGGTGTCTGTGTAGTCAGATATTGTCCCTTACGCAATTCCTTTCCCTTAGCACATCTGCTACTGACTGCAAGCTACCATTCACACTGAAATCTGCCTCTGTTCCAGCATCTTCAATCCTGAAGAGAGAGAAGAGGAAGAGGACAAAAAATGTCCACTTTAACTGTGTCACTGTCTATTACTTCACGAGAAGGCAAGGCTTCACCAGTGTTCCCAGCCAAGGAGGAAGTACCCTGGGAATGTCCACCCACCACAACAGTGTGCGCCAGTACACACTGGGGGAGTTTGCCATGGAGCAGGAGAGGCTTCACCGAGAGATGCTGAGAGAGCATCTAAGGGAGGAGAAACTCAACTCTCTGAAGTTAAAGGTAAAACTTGTCAAAGATTTTGGTCTCTGCCCTAATTTAAATGAACAGTGTCAGAGCTATATGGGCCCAAGGTGTGTGCGTTAAACAAAACCTTCTGTGAGTTCCATTTTCAGTTGAAATGGATGTTTTCCTGGGTTTTCTAATTTTATTGAAGATGCATTTTTGTTTGATTACCCCAAGTGCTCTTGTAGTTGTTATTGCTGTGTACCTCCAAGTGCTTTACAGGGAGGTCGTTGTTTACTCTCTGTAGAAAACAGAGAGGAAAATAAAAGCCGAGGCTGGTGTGAGTTAGCCTTGAACAGGGTGTTCAGCAGAAGTCTGGAAATGCCAGGAAGAGAATGAGTCTTCTAAGCCCGACAGCCTATTAGAGAAGGGAATGGTAACATTATAGGTACAGAAAGTGAAAGAGCTTCTTTTCTTGGCCAACTTGAGTGAATTTGGGGAAAAAGTGAAAAACAGTGATACTAAAATGGTTTTGTTTGCAGTATACCAATTGTTATGATTGTGCGTCTGTACTATTATGCCAAAGAACGTCCATTAAAGAGGAAAGGTGTCAGTTAAATTAACCAGCTATATCAGTTGCTAGTCAGAACAAGTCAGGCTAGTTTTCACAGGATCACAGAATTTTTAAGGTTGGAAGGAACTTCTGGAGATCATCTGCTCAACAGCCCCTGCCAAAGCAGGGCTCCCCTAGAGCATACATACAACATACATACATACATACATACAAACATAAAACACTCAGGACAAAGGCAAATCAAAGCCTTCCTGTCAGGTATTTGGACAGGTTTGAAACCAAAGGCTAGCAGAGTGTTAGTGACTTATCCCTTGATCGAGGTTATACCTGTAACATCTCACATCACAGGATTTTCAGAGCATCAGGTGTGAATTGTGCTGTGTAACTGATGACTAGCTGTAGATCCCTTGGCTGACTTCCAGGAATCAGCTCAAAGAGAGGAATCCCCAGTGGAGTGAGTAAAGAATAGTCAAGCATACAAATATTTCACTTTTCTTTCCTTAGCTAGAAAGTAAATCAAGAAAATCACAGATCTTATTTACCTTGAAAGAGTATATGAGGCCTTTTAGCCTCTATGGAGCTTGGCTCTTCATCCTTTCCTAACCCCCCTTTTGGCTGGGATTGATTTCCTATCTTCATTAATTTATTCCACTTCAGCCCAGTCTGTTCTGGGGACACAGGCCACACTTTCTGCTCTTTTTCCAAATACATGTTTTTCCATCTTCCTAGTCACTTTTTTAAGTGGATGATAATTAAGTTTCTGCAAAATCTCTTCATAAGTATTCAGTGAATAAGGAGAGCCATATTTGCATTCTTTGTGTATCTTACTGGTGTTAAATCTTTTACTAGAGTAGAATATTCCTCTTCATCTGGAGCATGTATAAAAAAATAGGCAACAGAAAAGTCCTGTTTTAACTAGTCCATTAACCTCAGTTTAGTTGCATCCCTGAGTATGTGCTTGGCTTTAAAAAATAAAGAAAATTTCAAACATGAAAAGAAAATCCAGGACTTACTGAATTAGTGAAGAGTCACTGTAAAGCACTGAGCATGTTTTGTCTGCTTAAGAAAACAGGGCCTTGCTGATTTTTCATTACAGAGATGGAAGAGCTGCTTGGTCATTCACATAGTTTCTTAATGAATAAAAAAGGAAATGTGGCATTCTAAGGTGACAGTGTCAGCAGTCAGCAAAATTATTATTCATTTAATGAAAATGTGCTAATCAGAATTTGCATTAAAAATTACTGAACATTACAGAAAAATTAAGAAAATGAGAAAATGGAGTAGAATGAAGTTTAGTTGGAGGTTTTTCTATTTGAAAACCATTATGTAAATAGAAAGTAACATTTTCAGTGTGGTTTTTAATTTTAGCTTGCCTGGGATTTTCTTTATTTTTTCCATTGCATTAAAATATGCCAGTTGGCAGGTAGAAAGTATTTGCTCCTGTAGAACCTGTTTAAAAAAGATAAAAATACACAAATATATTGAAATTCAGTTTCCGTAATATTAGATACTGTTTATTGTTTTAGTCGCTAAAAGCAAAGGGCCAAATAAGAAACATCTCTAATTAAACGCAGATGAGGACTGTGAAATCATCTTCAAGTCACTTTGGCTATTTACTACCAGCACTTTGATGTAAACACTGCTGACAGGAACATAAACACTTGTTAGCAGCAGAGTGTGAAAATTCTGGATGTAGAAGCCATCTTATCAAATGAAAGGTACAAGGTAATCATTTGAGAAAATTACCTAAAAGAGTCCTTATTGCTTATTCATAATGTCTCCTGAATTAACATTATTAGCATGAGACTAGTGATGTTAAGGCTCCCTGGACTGTGGACACAGTAGGTTCCCTTTGTGGGAAGCCACAAGGAATAACTTCCAACTAGGAAGTCCATCCTACATTTTTCCTGTTTTACTGAAGGGGCTGAATTTCACCCAAAGGCTTCACATATTCATTAGCCTTTGTTCTGTGGTTATGATATTAACCTTTAGATCTGTGAGGAAATTTACCCATCTACATGCCAAGTTTAATTCAGATGAACAGTGTTATGACAATCAAGAGAGCTTAATGTTCCCCTGAAGTTCTGGAAAACGTATTTGGTATTTTTTGATAATCTTCCTCCCTCTGTAGTTACCCGGTTACTTTTTTGAGAAATGTTAGATTCTTTCCTTTTATTAATTAATTTGTTCTTTATGTGACAAAACAGAGGAAAAAAATAGAGGAGACAACAAGGAAATCATCTTGCAAAGGAGTCAGGAGCTTTGAAATGGCAAACTGCTGGCTGGTGCCACACATTTGATGTTCCAGCCTGCTGGATGCATGTGGCATTCAGCACATCACTGGAGGCCATCCTTAATGCTCTGCTGCTGTGGAGCAAAGTAATTAAGATTTGCAGGAGGAGGAGGAAGAGAAGTACGTGACAGGATTGGTATGGTTCTGTAGGTGCCTTTGTGTGCTGACCAGTTACAGCATTCACCTCATGGGTAAGAGCCCTAAAAGTTAATTTGTATTAAAGAGTAATTGAATAAAATGGTAAACTAATTAGTAAACTAATTACAGAAGCAGGGATTAGAATTTCCTCCCTCCACAGTTTCAAACTTAGATTAAATAACAATGATCTGTTTAAGGAGTAGTTTGAGCCTTGTGTATATAAAATTAGAGAAATCAGATTTCTTAGGTAGGTCATTCCCCTATTATATATTAAACAAAGGAAGCAAAGAAACATAAGTACACTCTACTTAGTTTTACCTTGCCAATGTAAAATGAAAAGGTAGAACCAAGAGTGCCATTCTGGATTGAAATATTCAAGCTGAGTCCTGTGTATGGTAAGGTATTAACTTCAGGCAGCTAATTCAAGATGCATTTAATCCTTGTGTGGATTTACCTCTCTCTCTCTGGAATATACAGGAAAAAGGATTACTTCTAACGTTGCTTTTCCTACCTTACTTAACTAATACATTGAAATACCTGCTGTAAATAATCTCCTGTTTGTCCCAGGGCCAGGCAGAACTGTTTAGGGAGCTATTAGCCCCGCTTTTACCAGTGTAATGTGAAATGCATAACAGAAAATGGAGCAGCACATGAAATATATCATTTTACTAAACCTGTGATGCATCATAACCTGAACCCTTGTCACTAGTATCATTGCTATCTCAGAAGGGATATTTAAGAATATCAGAGAGCTCAGAGACAGGAATCAGTTGAAGTCTCAGAAATTATCTTGTCAAACAATACAGAAAAGACTAGAATTTCAGAAAGCTATGAGATCTAGCAGCTAATGGCAAATAATAAATTTAGATAAATAAAAACAGATAATTTCTGACCTTCATTACAAACTTGATATTAAAAGTATATTTAATTCATATTCTAAATGTGAAAGAATTCCTGGTCATCCTCCGTGTGATCATTTTCTGGAACTTCCTGGCAGTCATGCAGGATGTTTACGTGCAGCTTTGTACATTGAGGTGCATTTCACATAGTGAGGTCTGTGGCATGACGTACGTGTGAGCGTCGTTTAAGGACTTTGTTAATTGTTCCATGCAACAGATGACAAAGAACGGTACGGTGGAATCCGAGGAAGCCAATACACTGACTCTGGATGACATTTCTGATGATGATATTGACCTAGACAACACTGAGGTCGATGAGTACTTCTTTCTCCAACCCCTGCCCACAAAGAAGCGGCGGGCGTTGCTGCGAGCTTCCGGAGTGAAGAAGATCGACGTGGAGGAAAAGCACGAGCTGCGAGCCATCCGCCTGTCCAGAGAGGATTGTGGCTGTGACTGCCGTGTGTTCTGTGACCCAGAAACTTGCACCTGCAGCCTTGCAGGCATAAAATGTCAGGTAAATGCCTACATTATTGTCATTATTTATTGTCTGGGGAAGGGTGTGTCCATGCACACGTGTGTACTTTCTGTTCTTGAAGTTATAACTATTGGAAACTAAGTATTAGGCAATAACACTTGTGGATGTCCAACCTGTTTTTTAAGGCCCTGTTTTAAGGATGTATAGTGGGCAGTCAATACAATCTCCTAAAATATCTTTAGTATGATTTTAGGCACATACATAGCTTAGGGTGTTTTTTTGTTCTTACACAAGTATTCTGCTCATCATACTCCTTTTAGGCCTTTATCTAAGTAGGCAGATGCAGACAACAGAAGAATAAGTAGCCTGCAGATTCCAGGAGGATTACCTTTTATTTTAGAAAAAATTAGCACTCCAAATGTGAATTACAGTCCAAACTCTGTGGGAAACAATAAATGAAATTTTGCTATACTGCCCTTTATGTAACATGCATGATACTTAAAATCTACGCATGATTGATTTGCATGTAGGCAGTAAAAAGGTATCTGCTAGTGTAGCAGGTAAGCTTTTCCTGTGCAGACTGAAGAGGTATTTCCTATTGCACATTTACATACTGTCAGCTGTACATGCCCCAAAGCATTCCCTAAAAGATCTTTGTGCTAGTTCTGCTGAGTTGCTGTTGTGCAGCTGAGTTTTCTTCCTGAATGTATTTTTCATCATCTCATAAATCCAAGCTAAACTTTCTCTGCTATTTTAAATAATACATTCTCTTTGCTGTTCCTGTTTTCATTTCCACATGTGGGGAGGATGTACTGGATTGTGTTGTGTGATTCTCCTGTGCATATTTGATGTTTAGGTGTTACAGTGCAGATGAAAGTCACAGACCCTAGGTTGTCTAATCAAACTTGCCAACACATGCATTTAGTCGCATTTTCAGAAATTTAAGATATTAGATGTAGAAGTCCTGTTCCCAGTCTGTTGAGCTTACAATATTTCATCTAGAATTGACTGGATTGCCTTTGAAAACACACTTGAGTTTTTGTTCCTATGTTCTCAGATCAGGTGTCCCCATTGGTTACTTTATAAAGGTTTCTGTATATCATTCATTTTGTTTCAGTGGGTGTCTAGTTTCCATAATTTTTACCAAAATTTAAGGTGTTTCTGGTAATGCTTTTGCCAGGACTTGAGCACAATATGAAGTAAAGCTGTAGCAGATTGAGAAATTGAAAAGCTGCCTTTTGTTCCACTGTGTAATTCTTTCACCTATGGAACAGACTCATTTTTTCTCTTCTCTGCAATAGAGAGCATGTCCAGGCCCTTTACTGTTCTCTCAGTACCGCTAAACTCTGACTCCCTGACTGCTTATTAGCTTTGACTAATTCTATCGGCGCTTCTCAAGGTGAATCCCACTTCACCTTTGTATTTCACTAGGCTGTCTAGGTTCTGTCATGTCACCAGGCTTTTGCTTCCTGTTGTTAATGTGTATTCTCTTTTTTAAAAGGTGGATCGTATGTCTTTTCCATGCGGTTGCACTAAGGAAGGGTGTAGCAATACAGCAGGTAGAATCGAATTTAACCCCATCCGTGTACGGACTCACTTTTTGCACACAATAATGAAACTTGAATTGGAGAAAAATAGAGAGCAGCAAGTTCCAGCACTCAATGGCTGTCACGCTGAGATAAGTGCTCACAGTAGTTCCATGAGTCCAGGACCCCACCCAGTTGAATATTCAATTGCAGAAAATTTTGAGATCGAAACTGAACCCCCGGCTGCAGTTATGCATTCCCAGTCAGCCGAGGACTTGGACTGCCCAGGGGAAGAGGAGGAAGAGGAAGATGGGAGTAGCTTTTGTAGCGGAGTTACAGATTCTAGTACACAGAGTTTAGCCCCTAGTGAATCAGATGATGATGAAGAGGAAGAGGAAGATGAGGAGGAAGATGAGGAGGAAGAAAAAGCCGATGATTTTGTGGAAAGTATGAGCTCCCATGCTGATATGGTGCCTCTTCCTTCTGTCCTTTGCTACTCTGATGGAACTGCTGTGCATGAAAACCACTCTAAAAACGCCTCATACTATACTGACTCTTCAACTCTGTATTACCAAATAGAGAACCACGTTGCTGGCACTGCTAACCAGATTGGTGAGACTTACTCAGAAAGGGATGCTGTCAAGAACGGTAGTCTTTCTCTGGTGCCTTACAACATGACTTCAGAACAGTTTGTTGACTACACACGGCAATCAGAGGAAACTTTCAGCAGCCCTCATTACCCCTCTGCAAACCCCTCAGTGATTGTTTGCTGCTCCTCTTCTGAAGGGGATGGCAGTGCTCCCTGTAACAGTTTATACACTGAGCATAGGCCCAGTCACCCGCCAGTGGAATTTCACTCCTACTTGAAAGCTCCTTCTGCAGATGGCTTTGTTTCAGCTTTGAATGGTGGCGGTCACGTGCAAGAACACCCTGCTGAGAGTTCACTGAACCTCCCAGAAAAGAGCAGACTGCACGAAGAGTGCATCAAATCACCAGTGGTAGAGACAGTACCTGTTTAATATCAAAATTATTCTAGGACTGACTTCCTGTGTTAAAATTCACTCCCATTGGATTTTCCTAGAAGCTTACTTTTTTAAGAGGTAGACAGCACTTGGACTACAGTGAATGTTCCAGAAACATTTTGTTTTCGCAAGCTACACTGGCAGTGGTATTGCACAAAACCAGTTCATGTAAAGATTTAAATAAAAATAATCAAATCCTTTTTTTGATAAAATTAAACAGATAAGTAAAAAACACACCCAACATATTTCAAAGTAGCCTACCTATGAACATATGTGAAACCTGCCAAGCTATCTGAATCACAGCTTCATGTGTTTGACTGTCGGGCCTGTGCAAGATTGTTAAAAATGATACTTTGAAATAATCATGTTTAGAGTCCTAATTTTCAACATATCTGAAAAGATGGTAAGTTTAATGTAAAAGTAACTACTGTACAAAAAAAAAGGTTTTAATTGTTCTGTACTGTATGTATTTTATTTATGGTAGTTTAAGATTCATGTTTTGATAAAAAGGAACAGCATGTTCATTTGAGCATAAGATCCATAGCTGCTTACGAAGAGCATGTCCACTTTTCATCTGGAGTACCTTGTATCCTTTCTTATTTTTTCTTAATACCATTTCTGATAAATCATCTTGAAACACATTTTTAGAGTGTACTATTTTCTCTTTTATTGTTCTTGACAAACAGAAGAGTCAGAAAGGGAGCATTTACGTCTTCTAGGATAGAGAAAGGTAGACAATCCTCCGTTGAAAACTAAAATCAGTGGCATTCCAGAGCTAGTACCCCCTCCCCAAAGAAAAATGATCCTGTATATATTGGGAAAGCAGTAGCTTAAGCTCACACAGCACCTTCAGCCCAGCCATGGTTCAGACATTTACGCACTTTAGTGCCACTTTGCAGTACTGTACAAACTGCAGGAACTGTGAACCTCTTGGGAGAAATGCCATAGCTCCAGACCCCGAGGCAACGTAAGATCTTAAAATTCACTGTAACAAAACCTGTACATTTTTACCAAGCCAGTTTATGAATATGTTAGTATGCAGTTTATAAAAGCAGAGCCTTACTGTTCAAAGTTTAAATAAAGCACGGAAAAAAAAAGTGCAAGTGTCTAGATTGCCTAAATTTTTATGAAATACAAGACTGGCTTTTTGGACTTCTGATTGTATCTCAAATTTAGTATCGTTTAGTCTTATTAAGAAACAGTCCATTCAGTGAGGAAAAATAGCTTCAGAAATTTTGTACCTGCAAAAGTCTACAAGCAAAAGAACATGTGCATCATATGGATATCCATTATCTTGTGATACACTTGTTTTTAAATGAAATGGGAATGAAAGTACCTTTAATTTATTAAACAACCTTGCTTTTGTCTAGAAAAGGAGGCATAGGAACCAGTTTTTCTCTGCACTGGTAATTCTGCACTGCCTTATTTTGATTTCAAAATCTATTTCAGCATTTTTATTTTTCTAATACTGAAATTTCATTTATTATACATCAAGTAGTTGAAATGTAGGCCTGTCTTGTTTGTCAAAATAAGGATCAGCATCTTAGTTTTTATCTGTGTCAAATCTAGATGGTTAACAGTGTGCATGTAAACACAGTGTAAATTTTATCTCTGTAACAGTGACTCCTCTGGTTAGAAGCTTTTAAAATATCATGTACAGTACTCCAGTAGAAAAACTGCCAATGTAAAATACGCTTTTCAAAAAAAGAGCTAACTTAATTGTTTTTATATGAAATCTGGGCAAAGCTAAATTAGCAAAATATTTTTACTCCATGTAGTAGCTGGAATAGTTTTTTATTTACTTGTTTCCACAAGAAGTCCTACATGTTTTATATGAACTGCATTGAAAAGTCTAGTTCTCTAGAGACTGGATTCCAAACTTGCAACGTGTTCCATGTCCTGGGAAAGCGCACTCGAGTTGGTTATCTGGCCCAGAACTCCCACAGCCTCTGCTCCTCAGTCACACACCGCTCCAGCCCCTCTCTAAGGCTGAGTAGCCAGGTAAGTGCCTGTATCTCCAATGCCATACAGAAAATACCCATGACTTTAAAAAAACAAAACACGCTAGTCCTTAAACTTCTGCACTTAAGAATAGATTATTTTGTTCAAGATATTCTAAGGGCAAATGTAACAAGTCTGTGTATGTAGGGGTCTTGCTTTAACAGCAGGCTTAATAAATTAGGCACTCTCCCTGAACACCAGCAGCAAAAGCACAAATCTCTTCTGCTTGAGCTGGGACAATAGATGAGGATCAGTAGCAGCTCTTTAACTTCAGAGTGTGTTGGAGAACCACACACACTTTACTGGAGTATTTCTCTCAGGGGAAAAGTTAAATGAAATCTTTTGCTTTGTTATTCATGGCTTTACTGAGCAATCAGAAACTATTTTCTTGGCCCCTGTGCTTTCACATGAAAAAATATCTTTAATAATATCAGCAAGTGCATTAAGTGATTAACATTACAAAATATTTCTCAGCTAGTTTTAAATCTTGAGGTGATGGGTATTTACTATTTCCATTGGCAGATTTCTGATCCCAGTCCTCTGTAATGTTATATCTGTAAAAAGCTTCTGAGTATTTGAATGTGTATGTTCCCTGCCATTGGGGCATCACAGGTGAATACAGCCAAATTCTCTGAAGCCTGCAGCATAGGATAACAAGCAGTACCTTGTAAGAGAGAGGGAGAACGAGCAGGGACAATATAAAGCATTTGTGATACACTGTTTTGCCATGTTTGAAATAGCTCATTCCTGGGAGTCAAAAAGTAAAATGTGCAGAATAAAGATCCAAGTTGAATAAATATTCCTAAATAAATTTACTAGGTGGTGATAATGTAGCTAATAATACTTTTCTTTTGATGCAATATAATATTTTGTGATCAAGATTTGATCTCAAGATACAAAGTAAAGAAATCCTTAGTTCTTACAGCAAGTTATAAAATCAAGTCGGTTTATAATTCATGAAGAGTTATTATTAATAATAACTGGTAGCTATTAATAATAATACCACCAAGCCTTCTAACAAAGAAAAACTCATACTGAAGAAAAAACGCAGTAACCTCTCTTTTTTTCAATACAGGTTAAACCTGTTGCCCAGCCAAATCCATGCCAGCAAATAACAAAGCTAAACCCTTTTCTAGCATGTATAAGTTGACTAGAGTGAAAAAAAATAGTCAAAACCCTGACCAAAACAGGTGGGTTAATTTAGCTGAAATCTAGAGTAGGATGCAGAAGTCAGGTGAGAGTCAAGTTTCCCATCACTTGATTAAACTTTGATTTTTTTTTAGAACAAAAAACCATACTTTTCATTTAAGAAAAAGTAAGTTTAAGTCATGGGATGGAAAATGTTTCAGTGTTATTTTCTGCCTACTATATAATAATACATGCTGTATCCAATTTCCCAGCTGATTAATATTCATGTTGATAACCAATCCTTTCATTTTAGGTAGGCTGTTTCTGTGTGATAAAAGTATTATGTTACTAAATGATAACCAGCAGTATTTGCTTATCAACACAGTGTATTATTGTGAAAATATGTACTTTACTGGTAGTCTTTATCAGCTTTATTTCCAAGAGATTTGGCTACTGATAAACACTTCCAAGACTTCCAAGAAGCCCGTTACATATTTTTGATTATATTGCATCGTTCACAAAAATGAGTCATAACAAAAGCATTTCCCTTTCTTGAAATAAACTGGAATTTTCACACAAACCGTTACTGGAACAGCACCTAAAAGCACATGCCTTTTTGCCTATAAGGTGAGCTTCACCTGTCTTGAAAAAGGTGCATTGTTAAAGATATATAAAGCTTTAATTGATGTTAGACATGAAATTAGAGTTTTGTTGGCACAATTACAACAATTTCAATTGTTTCTTAAGAGCTATAACTCATATCCTTTGAAACATCCTTAAAATTAAAAGCTGGTCAGTAGAAGTTTCTAATATTCTTTGTTGAGCTGTATGCCACTTAGATCAGAAAATTCTAGATTTGTTAAGCTTCACGATTTTTCATTTACATAAGTTCCTGCTAGTGAATCATAATTGGAGTTGACATTTGTTTATTTTAAGGCCATTGGTTCCACTCCATAGTAACTACCACTTGCTATAGATAAGGTTCAGCTGCTCCCCTGCTCTGTTCACAGTGGGATCCTGCCTGTGGTTCCTGTGCCACACGATTCCTGTCTGGTGTTGGTGGTGCTGTTACTCACTAGATTGCTGACTGATCCCAGCCCAGATCCTAACCTGATCTGGCTGTTTTATTTCAGTAAATAGCCTAATAAACTGATCATGTTGTTTTCCCTGGCACCCAGGCAGTACCTTCACAAACACAGCTGCTTTGTTAAAGATGGTACACATATATTTGTGTGCGAAGCTGAGTGTGTATAAAGGATTTTATTATTAGCTCAGGTGTTCCTGACAGAAACGTGATACACTGGATAGCGAGTACTGGGCTCAGACAGAGACTCTGCCTTTGTCCTGTTGTGTCTTCGTGTTCTCCATGCTGTGGTTTGTGATGTACTTGGAGGTACTCAATTAAAACATAATTTAATAGAACAGGTAAAAATGCCATTTTATTCTCGTGTTTTGGCATCATACCTAAATTTTTCCTGAGCAGCAGACTGTGCCGCTTTCCAAATGAAGCCCAGCCCAGCTCAGATGTGGCCAGAAATTTTTCACTAACTTGAAACACAGCTGAAATGAGTTCTCCTTTCCTTGGACTCAATTAATGAGCAGAAGTTAAAAAGTAAATTTCACAGTGAAAAATTAGAATAAAAGCTGTGTTGAATATACAACTTTTACCTATCTAGTGCTTAACATTTGAGCAGCAAGATTGTAGTTTTCCTGCGACATTGTACTTGGCAGCAACAAGCAGTCTTACTCCTCTGCATGTTGTCTTCTTTTGGCAGCTGAATTCTCTCAGTTGAAACTCCTTGTCTAGGCTGCTCCTGTAGCAATGCAGGTGTCCTTACTCAAACATAAAGCAAGACAGACCCATGATACCATTTTAAAAGGCATTTACTAAATAAGGATCTCCACTGTTACAGCTCTCGAGTTGTATCAACCGATGTTCATTGTGCCAGTTGTTTTATTTCCTGAAACAGTGGGGAACAGAGGAGGATGATACGGAAAATCCTTAAGCGTTCAGGAGTGTTACGCTTTCCCGCTGAGACTAAAGAATAATTCTATCATCTACTTTGTTGTGGTTGCAGGACAGTTGATGTAAAATACTTTGAAAATCTAGAATTAACTCAGAGAATATATTCTATAGAATTTATTTCAAAAATACTAAATCTGATTCCTATTTTTTTAAAATGGTAGAAAGCTGTTATTTTCAAAACAGAGTCTAGGTGACTTACGTGTTTCTTGGTATGAGAAATCTCCACATTTGCCTTTTCAGTGTGTCAAGGTTTTTTAATAGTCTTAATTTTGCTATTCTCTGTAATCATTGTCCATGTGCAAATTATTATCCATTTTCTCCAAGAAGTGTCAAATCCAAAGTACAAATATTGTGAAGTGATGAAGTGCAATGTAGTTTTAAAGATATCTGAACACATGCTTGAGTTCTTCACAAGTTCTTCCTTTTTCACTGTCTCTTCCCTCTCCTAAGTCCAAGGCAGCTTTTAATTTTTTGGCTAATAAATGTACCAGAGTACTTCCACTTAAGTAGAAAAGTTATAAAATCTTTAAGGACTTTTCTGCTACCGTAATAGCTGATACCAAGAATTTTAATTTATATGAGCATCCACTTTATGAAACACTTGTTTCGCAGCCTTAGCATTTTCTCTTTAATTCCTTCCTTCCTTCTTCCTGTTCGTGTCCAGGAGGTCTGTTGTACAGTAACACTTTTCATTAAAATCAAGTACAAGGACAGCTCTACTGTCATTTGTGCTGAGAATGAGATCTTGAAAAGCCAGGTTGGGTAGGGTTTTGAACAACTAGATGGCCTTTCGGGTCCCTGCCAAACCAGGCCATTCTGTGATTCTAAGAGTTAAAATATGGATTGCCCCATTGCTGTCTTTAAGGTTAGGCACACACCCACCCCCAAGAAGGTCCCACTGACTACAGAACCATATTCCTGGTGCTCTGTGCGGCACCTTTTCAATTGAAATCACAGTCCTTCATCCAAGGCTGGGGGTGGAACCAAGTCAGAAGGTAGATTTTGTACTTTATTAACACAATTATTTTAATTTGGAGCATAAAAATGACACTTCTGTTTCATGAATGAATGTCCAGTAGACCTAAGTCAAAAAACGTTTGTCTCTCATGTATGTTCTTCTCTTAACTGTTTACTTTTCCAACAAACCATGAAGATGGGATAAGCTTTTCCTGATAGGGAAAATGGTGGAAGATACAAATGCACAACATCGTTCTCATACAAGGATCAAGATAATCCTTTGTCTTCAAACACTTGGGTGAGTGCAGGGAGAATAGAAAGAACAATTTAGAGAAAAAGAAAAATGAAGGCCAGAGACAGATTGATGAGGATTATTTTTCTTCTAAAGGGAAAAATAAAGCATATTAAAGCAAAAGAAGGAAAAAGGCAAATTAAGATCTCTTCAGAGCAAGGATGGAAAAGTATATGGATGTTCACTACAAGCTTGCCCATGTTAGATCAAAAAAACATGTCTGTTATTTAATATATTGTAACCAAACACAAACTCAGTGGAAACAGGAAATTATGTTTTTTCCAGACCAGAGTTACAACAGGCAGCTGTTAAATAAAAGACTTATCCAAATGCATGGGGTAAAAAAACTAAAAAGCAACACCCTAAAAGCATTGCTACCATATCACTCTTTGCTGATGGCAATTTCAAAGACAAGTTCAAAATTATTTTAGTGAACTCTGCTCCCAGGCATGTATTCTCATATACCCAGTTTCTCAGCTAGCAAGAGATGCTAAAAGCAAAGACAGAATGTTCTATTACCAGCATTTTATCTTGCCATTTTCAAATGAGGCTTAGTACATTATGGCAGGTAATTGTTTTAGGTTTCTCCATCTTTAAACTTCTAAAATACGTTCTTAAGAATGAAATTGAATTGTGGATGAAGGTTGACCTTGCTGGAGTAATGGGGGAATCACTGTAAAGAACCATTTGTGAGTCTCAGATATAGATTCAGCACCAATTTTCAGCTTCTTGAAAAGATCATCATATGCACTGGCAGCTGGTTCTTAAAACCAGAAGCAAGCATACTGGTTTTTGTCAAGCCATTTCACACAAATACTTCAGGTCTCAAATGCCCGTGTAAACAAGGCTTAATAACTGGGCACTTCTTTTAATTGACTGATTGTAGGCACTTCTATGGAAATATGTCTGAAGTGTAGTTTGTGAAATATGTTTTAAAAGTGTTTGATGTAAAATACGCGCTAGACATTTAACAGTGCAAAAATAGTCAAGATCTGTAGATTACAAAACTGTTCCTAAGATCCTCAGCCTGTAATATTGTCTTAGTAAAGTTGATCTTTTAAGTTAAATTGCATTCTAGTGTAATAACCTTTTACAAACAAAATTATTAATGCAAATGTACTGGTTAATACTTGTTAACATAAAACATGGCAATTTGATTTGTTTCAATCTATAACTAATAGAATTTTGTAAAAAAACACAAAACAGAAACAACACATTATCTTTTATATGTTTAAAGTGTTTTGTTTTAACAGACTGTATTAACATTCACACTGTCTAGTCCAACCCTGTCTTTTAGCAGGTTCATCTCTCTATGTAAACATACAAAAACATATATATATATATCCCCACAAGAATATAAAATTGCTTTTGAAATTTGTGTTGGCAAGTGGTAAATAGTACACTGTGGCATAAATTCAGAAGCACTTAAGTCGATGGTCTTTCAGACAGGTAATCCATTCAAATGGGACTAGTAAAATTGTGTAATTGCAGCCATTAGTTTAAAATTTGTACATTACTTCTAACGTTACTAATTTCTGAGAAAAATAATTATGTTACATACTTAACATTTTCCATTACAGATGATCTTGCATACTAAAATTATGGAGGTCTCAACAATTAAGCAAGATATTTAATTGGACTGCTGCTTTTAAACTGTTTGAAGAAGCAAAGGGAAAGAAAGTTAATCTTAAAATCTGTATATGGAAATAATTTTAAGCTTCATGAACTACGTATTTCCTCAATTTCCTTTTTTTTAAACGAGCTGTAACATCAAAGATGCCAAAGGGTAATATAAGCTACAATAATATTCAACAGAACTTAACCTAGATCTTACGTTGTAATAATTTATTCAAATTAACTGTATTCTTCTGTATTTATATTTTCAGTATTTATTATGAATGATATGAAATTTGATGTATTTATTGTGGCTTATTACTGCAGTGTATATATTCCAAAAATGAGCATTTTTAAGTCTTAACATTAGTTTTTTTGTTAATTAGTGGCACTTGTATCAGCTGTATTTTTATTCTATATTGTACAATATATATTGTCCATTTGTTTGCAATGAAGTAAACCAGGTTTCTACGTTACATCCTGGCTGCCAGTGCATTGTGCGTCTCATTTCTGCTATGCAGTCACTAGAGAGCCTCTCTCACCCAGGAGAGCCAGAATTAACACTGCACCTCCTCCTGACACCCACAGAGCCTCCAAAGGCACTCTGTGAAGTTTCAAGCATTTCCCATTCCTGATAGTCTGATAACATAAGGAGAAGCAGTTCATGTGGAAGTTTTCTCTGTGTGAGTTTCTGTTTCTAAATATTTGTATTCAATTAAATTAAATAAACAAATGCCTTCTTAGGTATATCCATCTGCCCTTTAATGGTACTACTGTCTATAGTTTTCTTTGGTCAGGGAAATACTGTACCTGATTAATCTGTGCCTATCATTTTCATAATAACGTAATGAAACAATTGTTTTCCACAGCTGTTGGAATAAAATTTTGCAACAGCTCTCTCTGGTGGACGATTTGCAGTAATTTTACACATCAGATCATTTCAATGGCAACATTCAAAGAATACTGCTAAATTTCGGGACAACTGCTTACTTTGAAAGCAGATGATCAACATAGCTTCATTAAGAAAATAATTATCGAGTACAGCATTATCTCTGCTACCTTTTTATTCTGATATTTACTCAAAATGAGATCTGCATTTATAAAAAGTTATCCTTAGGTTTGCTTATATGATAAATTACATATAGCTAAATTGTATTTTAAAAAACTCATAAAGATGAGATGTTGTTCTGTTAGATTATAAAAAAGTTCTTACAGGAATTATGGTATCACTTGGTTCTAGTCTTTTGGGAGTCCCATATTTGCTATTAGAGTGCTGCTGGCATTGCCATGAACTGTGGCTACAAGGGCTGCTCCCGGGCTTGCTAAAATGTAAAAACAGCTTTCAGTACTGGTTCTAATTCAAGATCCCAGGATGCCTATTCAGAAGTAGGAAGATTTAACTGTTAAGGTTCACTTAACCTGTTAAGATTCACTTGTAAATTGATCTGTTAATCGTACTCACGTTATTCTATACTCACCCTAGAATAAAGCAGCAATTACTCCAAAGGGTGGTAAAATCCTCAGGTATGGTGGGCTCCGGTGAATGGTGTCGTAACCAGGTGGAGCCACAAGCAACCGGTGGGATCTCCTGTTCACAGGCAGCACTACCAGAGCCAGAGGCCCTGAACTCCCAAAAGGTTTAGGACCTGCCTCGTCCTGCTGGGAGCGTGGCTGGACTGGCCTGGCCTGGAGTCAAGCCTTTTTCAGCCCTTGTGATTGCTCCCTGGATGTGTAAGAGACACGGTGAGATGGAGATTAACACTGATGCCAGCTGTTCTAGTAATCTTCAGTAGTTTATACAGCCATCTGATTGAGGGGCCAATTTTTACATGCTGTGTATGGACACACTATTTACCTTTGTCCCCTTCATAGAGGCAGAGAAGAGCATTATTACTGAAAGAGATTTGAATTGTAAAAAACCCCAAAAATCATAAAAGAGTCAGAGAACCCCTCTGCAACCAACTGATTTTCAACAAGCCTTTCTATTAGAAACTATTACTCATTTTCAAGAGAACATTATCAACAGCTAGAAGATGCTGCTGCTTTTTTAATAGCTTTAAAAAACCCAAATCCAACTTCCTCAACCTCTAGTCATATCTACAGATCTCTTATTGCTCTCCTAGTATTATATGATGCCTGTATATGTGCGTGCACACACACACACACATATGAATATTTGGAAATACAATAGTGTGACCTAAAAGTTAATTTCAGATGTTCAAATAGAACAGAACAAAAAAAAGTCACTTAAAATTTAGCTCCATTTATAGATCTGCTTCCCTCTTTCCTGCCAGGTAGTAGGGAGTCCAAGCAAGACTGAACTGCAAAAAATACAGACTAAAATATCACACTTTAAGGAAGTATGATAGTTAACATACCTTAAAAAATATTATATATAATACTTTTTTTGTACTAGTGACCTATGTTAGACCAGAAAAGTGGTCTCAAAAATTAAAGGAAAATCTTAAAAGACCATCTTAAAGTCACAGAATTAATTTCCCTTTTCTGTATCTAGAACTAAAGACATAATAACTAGGTGAATTGCTGTACCTAATCTCTGCAAAAAAACCCTACATATATAGCTATATCTGCAAAAAAAAACCCCAAAAATACGTTTCTAGCTTCTTTAGCATCGCTTAGGAAGAGGTTCCCTACTTCCAAGTGCAACAAAACACTTGTTTCATTGCAATTTGACTTCTACCCTGGTTTGAAATGTTAGTTCTTAAAAAAGCTTCAAATAACTGGCAAAAAACCCAACTGATGAGTAGATAAATTATGTTTCATTTGGCATATCCCAATCTGACAAGCTTGTAAGAAAAACAGGTTGCATGGAGTAAGTTTCCTTCAGTGATATTAAAAATAATGCATTTTCTGTAGAACATAAACAGAAATAAAAGAAAAGTACTTTTAAACTGGTATGCTAAATACCTTGTCTTCTAGAACAGGTTCCTTGGACACTGAGTTTCCATTCCATACCCAGGGTTCAACACAACACAGCTGCTCTCTGTGCAATCTCCCATCCTGTATTCATACTGTTCAACAATTCTCTCACTGATCTGCGTTCTATTTTTCCTCAACTCCCTCATTTTATCAAGTGCATGTACCGGCCTTCCAATATTGGTTTGATCTGCAAAAGTACTAATACTTTGTATTCCATTACCAAATTAAAACATTTATCACAGGATACAGGCAGGTCATTGTGCAGTGTTCTACACAAGTTTCAAGTTTCAGTGTTATAAATAACCCTTCCTGGTACAGTCTTTTGAACAATTTCTGTTCACTCTGTATCAAGTTATTTTAAGTCGTACAGCTGTAACTTCATGGGATAGTCTCACAAGTGTCTCCAAAAGCCTTACAAAAGCTGAGATATAAATCAAAGGCATTACCAAGCCCAAAAAATAAATTAGAGTTAAAGTCTCTGGCAAATTATCACCAATCCTTGCTTATACAATTTTTTAGTCATTTAGATGACTTAAAAGTACTGAAAGGAATTTTTCTTGCTTTTATTCAGAAACTGGACTCATTAGTCTTGTACCATTAAATTATGAGCAGACAGGCTCCCTCTCCACCAGAAGTAAAAAAAAAAACCTGACATCATCATCCATTCACCCACCAGACCTAAGTTAGCATTTATCCGTGATGATATTACTTAATTACTAGGATGAAATAACAGATTTCTTATTAGTATATTTTTGACCTATTCAGCCTTCAATACCCACCCCTTCAGTTTTATTCTCAGCTTTATATTTGATCATGCAGCCAAGTATTTTTGTTATTATTGTCACTTTATAAATTTTTAAAAATTGATTATGCTATATTATTTTCAATAATTAGCAGAATAGTTAGAAAGGCCAAAGTGTCATTTAGACTGATGAATCTGAGATCCTTTGTAAAAGGGGGAACAGAAACAAGAATATGCTGCTGGCGCAAGAAATGATGTATGGATAACATTAGAAACCTGTGAGGTAAATGCTGCATAAATCACTAGAAGATAGGGGTAGAAGTTTAGTAGGTAATGTAATTTAAAAGCAGTAATAAACACAATGCTGAAAAAATGTGTGACTATTAAGCAGCTCAGAAGCCTACTACAATACAACTCCATAATAAATTTTTAAGTCCATGAAATGTAAAAAAAAACTATACAAGAAGTTTTGGCTAAACAAAAGATTCGTATCAAAATAAGCAGATTTCCCATTAAAATAATCATAAATACATATTTAGGTGAGGATTACTTTTTTCTTCTACTAAACAACTGACTTTGTAGAAACTGAGCACAATGTGGCATCCTATTTGGCTTTGACCTGACAGTCAAATATTTAATTTTCCAAGTGAAGGAACTTAAAAAATATTGAGAAAGTTTCACTGAGTAAAGTAAATTATTAAAAAAAAAAAATACCAGCCATTTGAGCATAAAAACATACATAAAAAGTGTATTGGGTTTTGGACAGTAGACAATAATTTCTCATGACACTACAGAGAAAATTAGTCTTCTTCAGAAGTACTTAAAATATGTCAAACCTCCCCTCCCCCAATATGGCCCCCTAAGATGAAAGAGAACTAAAAGGATCCATAAATCAGTGGTCAACTTATCACAGAAATATTGTAAACAAAATATAACCAGAATTCCAATTATCTTTGGTATAACAAACTCCCAGGGAATTTCTGATGACACATTTTATATCCTGCTTAAGAGGGAAAAGAAACTGTTGGGACATTCTGCGTTTAAACTATCCCGCAGAAATGCAGTGTATGTATACGATCACAGTTCAGAACGGTCCTTTTGATAAATGCTTCAGGGCTGTGATATCAAATCTTAATCGTTCTGGCCAAAGATCCACTTCTGGAAAGGGTCTGATGGATTACAGGATGCCAAACTCGGATGTTCTCCATTTCCTGTAAGGCACATATGTAGTGCTTCATTGTACAGAGTTTGATCCTACAGTGAGGAGAAGAGGAAGAGGAAAAAGAAAGTGAGCCAACAATGAACATGCTATTTCCCCCCACAGTTCTTCCCCCAAGGTGGATGCTAAAGAGTAAGCTTGTAGAGGTGGTTCAGAGGGGGCTAGAAAATACATTAGTAGTATGCAAGTGCCAACTTGCTTTGTTAGGAAAATTCTGTGAAGTATTTAAAGACACAAAACATCTGAATTGACTTCCAGGTGGATGTCTATACAAGCACACTAAAGGATATCATCTGTTTTTTTAAGTGACATTCCTATTAGTGACATCAAGTTTTGATCTATAACTGAAAAGCTGGAATTATCTCCATTTTCCTGCCAAAACGAAACTTACTGTAGTTTGGCTTCAGAGGGTTTTTTTTGTTGCCATTTTTTGCTTTTATTGGAAATCCAAAATTAACTAGTATCAAAGCTCCCTAATAAAAATGCCATTTCAGTGCACAGGACATGTACCTTCTGGTGCAGCCACTGCTCCTCTCCAACAGCAAAGGTTTTCTGGCCTTTGTAGGTGCACTCGCGAAGCTGCACGGGTCCCTTGGAAGCGTGCAGACAAAGCTCCTTCTGAATGTTATGGCGAATTTCATGGTGTGCAGAATATTCAAAGTACTATTCAAATAATTGTTTTAAAATTTTGGTAAGCAAACACAAAGAAAAATATTAAACTAAGCCTTTCAAATTCCTATACACAAAGTAATACATTTCTTATCCAAAAATTTGAGACTACAGAATAATTCCTCTGGTTTACAGCATAGACACTTCAAAGAACACTTTGTGTTTACAAAACTAAAAGCAGGTTTTAGTAGTAATGCAATTTTAATTTATACTTGAATGTATCAGTTGGAAATAGCATTTGCTGCATGGGGACTATGATGCAAAATCTTACTCCCACACAGACCGTATTTAATTCAAGGAGACTAACTGAAGAGTAGAGATAGCCTAAGACAACCTAAATTCTTACATTTCTTAACTTTAAAAATCTGTATTCAATTCTGTTGCTAGATTTTAGTTTCTCTTGGAGAGACCAAAAAATAAAGCAGTCACATGAAACAATACTGATGGCCGTATGACAACATTTGCTGCTTGATCTAAACAATAAATGTGAACAATAGGATGCTGTTGTATCCTCTTGTGAGGTAACCACTAAAAAAGTAATTATAAGCATGTATTTTGTGAGCTCATTTTACCATTAATTTCTGACAGCAGAATGCCCCTAAGGCTCAGCTATAATTCTGATCCTAACAGGGATTTGCTTCTATAAGTTACAGACACAGCTGTTCTTTTACCCCTTCAGCCCTAACCTAGCATCTTGGTCTCTTCTTTTTCTCCCACCTTAACCAGCAGAGTCCCTAACATTACATCTGACTGCTACTGTTTCTTTCCCCTGGGTGTCAGTGATGGCCTTCATCCTATCTTTCCTTTGAACATTAGGGCCAGGCTCTGTTCCCACCCTTGGCCTTCCATTTTCCAGTGGTCAGCAATCACCTCCCTGCTGCCTTGGAAACAATGGGAACAGCACTGAGGAGCAAACAGGCATCTCACTCTCAAGACTCTGTGATCAACATTAGCCATCAAAACAGGTGCTGAAGGAGAGACCTGCTTAGTCATTTAGCTCTCAGACATAGTAATTTACTCTTAATCTGGTAATCTGATTTAATCTGTCCTGATTTATTTTTGGAACTTCAAAATCTCTGCAAGCCCTGAAAATAGTTACTTGAAAGCTATGCTTAGAACTTTACTAATTTTGGATATTGAGATGGGCAAGTTTCCAGCCTCCAATATTCAAAAAAAGGAAAAATAACATACAACTGATGTGTAACTCTGAAAACTGATTTCTCCTTTCTACTGCCATTTCAAATATATGGACAGAGATGACAGCATGGGAAATACCAGCCTACACTGCTAAAAGTCTGGTAAAGAATACAGGACAACTGAAAACAGAGCATTGTAATGAGAAGGGTTAAGTAAGCAAATATGCATCTCTTAAGAATTATCAGCAAAATCAATTCTGTGAAGGCTGGCATTTAAAGGGATTCAGACTGTTATTTTGTAGCAGGAGGGAAAACAAAAACATTACACTTGAAAGAAGAGAGTTTTAGTATAGCCCAAGATAACTTAGAGAACAATAGATGCATACAGCAGATCTCTTAATACAGTGTGTTACTACAGTGTTCCCAAATTAATGACTGTGAAAAGGCTCATAGTATTAATTTACAATTCAATAAAGCCCCAAATTCAATCCTGTAAGAAGCTAGCATAATAGGGTAGCTCTTAATCTAGGCAGCATGCCATAACTCACAAAAAATGACCAAGAAAGCATCACCTGCCTCGGATTGAGACTATATGTGTCTCAATTGTCACAGTGCTATCAATTGATGTCTTTTAAGATTGAAAAAAAAAAATAACACCCTCCCCCCATTAGATATCAGGGATAATCTAATAAAATAGAATAATATTATTATTCTATATTAAAATAAAATAAAGAACTTTTAGACCTTTGCTGACCTGTAATTATTAAGGATCACTTTTAAAGGCAACAGAGAAGTGTGCATTTCTGGGCAGGGAAGGAGATGTTCCTTTTGTTAAGTGTTACAGAAATGACAGAACAATTCGGTATCTGACATCTATTGCAAGTGCTATTGTAGAAGGAACAGAGCACACGGCTGCCTCCAAGAGCCGTGGACCAAAGAGAGCTCCTCTTGAACAAATGGAATGGTATTATTCACTTGCATTAGTACAGGATAGGCCCTTTGACCTCACACTGTGAGGCTGCAAGCATGAGAGGGAAGGTGGCTCAGGCCTGGACACTGGGTCTCCCATTGGCCGGATTCCAACCAACATCTTCCTTGACAGTGCGAGTCCTGGTGACAGAGAAAGAAGCAATAGGAGGAAGCATAAGGAAAGGAAGAATTAAGAAGACAACACTTACAAGACAGGAGTAAAGGTGGCATGAAAAGGTTTTGCACAGAAAAGAGAGGGCAAGTGAAGCAGTGCAAGTGTTGAAATCTGAATTTGTATACTGAAGTTAAAAATTAGAAACAGGACATCACATGAAGAGTGGTATGGATTTTTTCTCTAAAAATATATATAGGAATAAACTGTTGAAGAAAATAAAGAAAAAAGAGATAAGGAGAGAGAAATTGCATTTTAAAAATTAGTCAATTTCTCTAAAATTAATTAAATGCTTTTATACAGTAAAGCTACAGCAGGAGAGAATAAAAATCAGGTATCAAATATTTTACCTGGTTTCCTCCAAGTCCATGACAAGAATACATAATCAATGGTTTGCCACCATGGTTATTTTCACCAACATCCAGACACATGTGGTTACCTATATTTTTTAACTAAAGAGAGGGTGTTATCAGGATAAAAAAAGCTCAGTAGAATGACAGAAACTTAAACTGTCTGAGTCATACAAGTCACCTTTAGATTATCGACAATTATAACTGCTCATTCATTTTTAGTTTCTGCAATGCTCAGATCTAAACCCCCTGTTTTCTCAATTAATCTTTTGTAACTAAAATCCTAGTAACTACAGTTACACATGGAGTTATTAGCCTGCTCTGTACAGTGTTACTGTTACTCAAATCACAGTCTGAACAGATACACATAAAATATTTAAAACAGCAGGAAGGGGAAGTTTTATTTGTAAATGCATGCTAAACATTCATGCTCACTTCAAGCTAAGAACTATTACTTTCTTTGTTTTAGTGATGCAATATCTGAAGTTATTTGGCAGGGAAAATGACTTTTAATACAAATAAAAAATGAAAATTACATAGGTATTGACAAAGCTATAAAAGGTATGCAGAAGAGATTCTTTGTCCAGAGTAGTAAAAGAAAACCCTACAGCAGTTAAAGATAGCTGAAGTCTAAAAGCAATGGCTAAGGTTGTACAAGAGATTAGCAAACTTCCTGGACTATGAAGAATACAGAAATAAATTAAAATTAAACTTACATATCCAGAAAACAAGGGATTCAGGTCTGGCACATATGCTTCTGGATAAACATTATTGAGGTACCAGGTAAAATTTTTACACTGCAGGCGCTGCCTTAAATCAAGTCTTTTTGATAGGTCTCCAAATGTTTTCTGATAAAGGAAATGAGGTAAAGAAGGATGGAAGATAATTATTAACTTTCATTTTACACATGTAAAGCTATGATATTCTGTGTAGTACTAGACAAGTTTTAAACATCCTTTGTTCATTTTTTCTTGATAATGCTGTATTACTACAGTTACTGTTGTCTTTCAGTGCAATAACACCACTGACATCCTGCCTGCAGCATTTCAAAGTACTTGCAAGAAAAATACATTGCAAGATGGAAAATACAAAAGTGTCTTTAGTCCCAAGAAAGTTTTAACACAGTGCCAGGAAATGGGAAAATACTGATTACAGCCATAAAGCCAACTGATCTCACTAGAAGTGTAAGCAGAAATAACGAACTGGATTAATGAAATAATTAGCATAATGTCCAATACAATGTAGAATCTCCCAAACAAAAATCAATTGTTTAGCTGCTGAACATGTCTAGGAAATGTAAAGCTTTCAGTGATCAAGTGATAAAACAGTCACAAAACTTTATCACATGAAAGGGGAAAAATAGCTTCTAAAAAAACCTCTAGATTCTAGCTGGGCAGAAAACTTAGAAAATAAATAAGCCAACACCCAACCTCAAGCCCAAATATTTATTTACTTGAAAATAACTGAACTTTTAAGCAGATAGAGATAGGATGGTTATCCATCATCAACTAAGTTTTATTCTGCTGCTGAAGAACAACAAAACCTGCTTTTTCAGTAAGAATACTAAGCAACTTGACATTTGACTTGACTAACAAGACATCTTTTCACTCCAGAAAATAAGTTAGTTTATATTGTCTACACTCAGTAGTTTCTCCCATGTTTTTCTGGTAATTCCTGTAACTGCACAATGCAAACAACCCAGGAGAATGTATATTGTGTAAAAAAAGGTCAATAAAAAAAGTGACCATACAAAATCAACATTCATCACCCAAACACTAGTTTTTATCAAGTTTGTTGGGGCTGCAGCATTAAGCAAACTGAACAGTCTTTTCATTAAAATATCTAGAATCTTTTACATACTTTGTCAATAAATAACTTTTGCTCACCAAAACTTTCACCGCAGCAAGTGTGATTTCTAATACCACCACCACCACCTACTTGTTTCACAATTTTTGCTGCCTCTGTGTTTCTTCGGTAAAATATTTCTTTATATTCATCCATCCACACTTCTGCAAGGCGAACTTGGTTACGTGTGATCACCTGAGTACCTTTTGGGAAAGTATGGGGACTCTTGCTGCGAAAGACATGGCCAACAACAGAGCAAGGCATGATCTCCAACTGTCCACCACATTGCCACACCTAATGATAACATTTAGTGTGTAAGTACACTGCAGTTACAATTCAGGGGGTGGAAAAAAATTCAGTGATACTGTTGTCTGCTAGAACACATCAAACCACTAGCAAGAGTACATATATCAGGCATACTATTAGTTAATTTCCTAATCAGATAAACTCTGGAAACACAGATTTCAGATAGCAACCCTAAAAATATTTTTAAAAAATTATAAGCAGTTTAGTAAGCATGTCTGTATTTTACTTCATAGGTAATTGGTAATTAAATTTTCTTTGTCCTGGTTGGCTGATTGAGCAGAGGAGTCAATATCTAATACTAATTTATTCTCAGATCCCCTGCACACTGTCAGCATAGACACAATTGCAAATTAGGGAGCTAAACTTACTCTGAAAGACATTTCTATATTTTCACCTCCCCATATTTCCATTTCTTCATCATAACTTCCAATGTGTTCAAAGTAGTCTTTTGATATTGAGAAGAGACCTCCAGCAAAAGTAGGTGTTCTGCAAAAACAAATTTTTACTGAGAAAGACAGTAGGGTTTTTTAAATATAGATGTAAAATCATGGTGCACCTGTTCTATGATACTTCCATGCACTTATTAGTATTTCACTCCAGTGATGCATACTCCTGTCATATATAGTACTTGCAGCCCTTAAATATATTCACACAGAGTCTCATTTGACAGCTTATTGCCATTTATTAAGAATGCGTTCAGACTAACACCTGCTGGCATAAGAGAAAGCATCGGGAAAAGCAACAAATTTTCTGTGTATGGAGGATATTGAGCAAAGTACAACTCCTACAGAGCAGTCATCTGTCTGTGGACAAAGCAGGTACAATTACATCGAATGCACTACTGTATCAGCCTAGTATTTGAGTGCTCTGAGCTTTTTTGTCATTATTTCAAGTCAAATGAATGAGGAGACAGAATCATTGTACTGTGTCTGAAAATAACTGTGTATAATCCTCCTCTGCCCCTTCCCCCTAGGAATACAGGCAATTTCCACTGTATGTAGAAATAATGCAGAGCAATTACTATCTTGAGGAGACTATATTTTTATGAATGCTTTAAAATGTGGTTCTTAAAGAAAGTATAACAAAAAACATCTAAGATGTGAAGATGTCTGATTATACTCATCTGAAGAACTAATTTATTTACAAACCGCTGTTCATAAGGTAAAATCCATGAAAACAGAAGGATTTAAATAGTATTTAAATTATGTTTACCTAATTGGATAGGTTTCATCCTTTCTTCTTTTATTCTCATGTTTAGGAAGAGACTCCCACCCAAATGACAAACTCCAATCAAAATTTCCTCTGTTGTGGCTATGCACATAAGGAGATGGTTTATTGAATTCAAAGGTATTGAGATCAATAGAAGCAATGTCAGGGCTTACAACAGCAACAGGATTCTCAGCTATTCTTGCCAATAATGGCTCTAACCAGCCATAAAAGCATTCACCTGTGGAGAAAATGGGAACACTGAATTTTGGCTTGGCTATAAAGTAGTACACAGGGTATGTTTTAACATGTCCAGCAAGGCAATATGAACTATTTTTAAATAGCATTACTAATTATACTTTCAATAAATGAAACAGCAATAGGAAAGATGATATATTACTAACATTTGTAATTCATAAAAAATCTGCAACACTAAATCAGAAACAGCATTATAAATCAGACCTGGCATAGTTGCAGGTTACACTTACAATGAGCATCCAGGAAGGTCAGGGTCTCTGCTGTTGCTACTGAAGCTCCCAACAACCGTGCAGTGATCAGACCTTTTCTTTCCTTCTGACGGACTACTTTAACTATTTGAAACTGTTTCACATACTCATCGAGTTTATCCTGCAGGTATTCTAGAGAGAGGAATCAGTGTCAGGAGATTCAGTGTATACACATGCCACCGCCCAAAATATTATGCTATTAAGCAAGCAAGATAACTCACACTAACCCCAGAAATTATCTCAGCATCAAAGCCATAAAACCTCCCATCTGCTGAAGGTTATTTTTAGGGGCTGAGTATTATGGGGGTCGGGGTGTAGGAAGAGGTGACCAGCAGAGAACAGAAGATGGAACATTAAAATAATTCTGAAGAAGAAAGGATGTGCTAGTTAATCTCTGCTGCAGTGATAACCATTTGAATACCAGTTCCATTTTCATAGCAAATGGATCTCGTAATTACATTATCTGCAGATCATGCAAGTTCTTTCCTTAACAATGGGACATTTACACAGTTTCCAAAAGCTACAGTATTTACAGCAGCAACAGAAACCATATAAAAACTATTTAAATGTTCAGATTTTGAGAAAGAAACCCACATCTTTTATGAAACATCCCACATCATCTTCTTTATTCTGCCCATCTTTAGTATCAAACTGTACTCCTGAACATACATCACAAGAGTGTTTCAGTATACTCAATACAGACTTGCAAAAAAGTATAAATATATTAATAAAAGTATGTATAAATATGTTCATCTAAAGCTAAGCATACAAAGATTTTTGAACTTGCATTTCTTTTGACACTAATTATATATATATATATATATATAATTATTTTTGAGACTCAGCTTGACTGTTGAAGATTATCTTGCCATTAAATAATTTTACTTGCTAATAAAGACACTGCCCTTCATATTAGTGAAATTATTTTGCAAAAAGACAATCACTATGATAAAATGCAGATTTCTACAAGTCTGGGCCAATTTATACTTGGATACTGAGTTCTACAAACTGCAATTGGTTTGAAGCACAAATTACAAAGCTACTTGCCATGCAAGCAATTATGCAGGTAAATTAGCATCAGAATTGGAAAAAACAGAAATGGGGTTTAAAAATATTTTAGAGTACAGGAATTTCATATTTGACTACCTTAAAAATAAGGTGGGGGAGAGCTATTTTATATTTAAAAAAAAAAAAAGAAACAAACACACTTAGAATATTGCTGTACATATCAATAGTGGTAAAGAGACATCCTCTTAGCCAGTTTATCTGCAATCCCAACATCTTCAATTAAAAAAACAAAAACAGAAGGGAAAGCAGAAAGTCCTACCATCTACACTGGCGTCATCCACCAAAATAATCTCCTTCAGGAGTATGGCAGGAGATGTGTACATCACACTGTGGACAGTTCTGAGCAGAGTTGACCACGCTTCATTATGGAAAACGATGATAATGCTTGTGGTTGGCAATGGCGGGCATCGCTTAAACTTTTGTTCAATACATCTACAAATCAGAAGTGTCAGGCATTACAAAACGGACAACAATTTTTTACTCACACTCCTAAACTTCTCTTTGTAGTACAGAACATTATAAATATGGACATTAAATAGTTCTGCTTCTCTGCTTTCTATCCTATCTTTTTTGGAGTGCAAAAGTAGGTACTTCAACTGGAGCAGCTGTTCAGAATATTTTTCAAAATATCATGACTGAGAATTGACCAACTTAGTTTTGCTTCTGTCTCACACACATTTGAGTACATTTCATGTAATACCCAGGCCTTATTCAGGAAAAAGTGTTATTTTGTTTTATTGAGAGAAGCAGGTACTGACTGAGCTAACTCAAAAGTCACCATTACTACTGAAACCTAAGAATACAAAGAATATTTATTAGAAAAACTCAGAGTTTGCAAGGAAAAAATATAACCTATGTAATTCAAATTTCAAACCTTTGACGAAATGGTATGTAAGCCTTAGGACAGCATGTCCCATTCAAGGGATCTAATCTTAAATCCAGTTTTTCAAGACTGAATTATCCTAAACTTAACTTTAGATCCAATGGCAAGTCAACATGACAATGCCATATTCGTAAGTTGCACACTTATTGTTTATTGCCTGTCAGCTTTAGGGCCTGAAGGACACCCCAAGGTAATAACCAGAGCCACTGCCTCACAAAAACACAAACTAAACCCCCCAGTTATGCTCTAGGAGAGGTTATGGTGAGCTGCACTGGGTGTATCAGCAGCAGCTCAGTAAGTTTACTGCTTCTGGCACAGATGGCTGACAATGTTTCATCTGACACTGACAGACACTGCCCATAACTAAAACCCACTCTCTCCCCAAGTCCAAGAGTCTGCATTTTAAAAATTCTGCAATATAAGATTGTTGCTGAGATCTTCCATTACCTTGTTCAACAGTTTACAATTCCTAATTTATTAAATTATGCTGGTAGTTTTATTAACACTGAATACTAAAAGAATGGGGGGTGGTGTTTTAATTGGACAAATGCTGAAACCACATTTTTAGTCTTCTTCTATGTAAAACTAAGCAGGCTTCCTGAAAGTTACTCAGAAATTTTAGCCTTAAAGGCAAAAGCAGAACACCTTATTTAAATATGGTTACTTTGAATTCAAAATCGTGAAAGAACTTGTTTTCTAAACATTCTTGGCTTTGGCACTGTGGATCATTATGTACAGCCAATCATTATGTATAGCTAGGAGACTTTCCTAAACTATCACCCATGCTGAACTCAAATCACTTTGCAGTCGCAATTTCTGAGAAGTTTTTCAACTATCAGGACATACACATTTCAACTTACTCAGGAGGTCGAGTGTCTGGTCCAAGATCGCGGTGTAAAGAAATCCTGTCACTTGCAAATGCATTAAAACAATGTTTCTCTTCTCCAATCTGTTTTTCTTTCTGTTCTTCTGAATTTAAGTTGGTGGTTTTAAATGCTTTACCAGAAGCTCCGGGAGCATTAGGATCTTGAAGGGGCCGATCTAGAAAGGGTTTCAGTTCTGCTGGAGTATAGTGCCCTGGCAAACAGTGTCTCTCTCCAGGAATTTTGGTTTGTCTAACTGGTGCTTTTATCTGCATTTTTGGCTTTGCACCTTTGATATTGTTCATAGCATTTAACACAAGACCTAATACATGACTTTTCTTTCCAACAGCTGGCTCAATCCCTGCTTCATCCTTAAAATCTTGAACACCCACTTCTCGTTGTAATAAAAATAAAAATACCAAAAAGACAAACACAATAATGCTAAACTTCCATAGTTTCCAGTGAAAAAATGTCTTAAATAGTTTAGGTGTCTTTTTCAAGGCCATTCTAGTTTTAAAAGTTTTCACACAACAAAAGTTTTTGTGAGAGTTGTTCTTCAAATATATCACAGCATTTCTTGAAATTATAACACCTGTAAATTAAAACAAATAGTATTCATTTAGACTTCTAGTATAATCATCTATGTAAAGCCATAAAAAATTAATGGGAAGGAATTAATTCACAGCTCCCAAAAGTCAAACATCATGCATGCTACATTACATCAGGCCTAGCTATAAGATACCCCAAATGCCCTTTCACTGCTTTTTGTTTTGGGTTTTATTTGTTAAATACACTTTATATAGAAGAACCAGAAATCAAGCATAACATCAAGAATGAAATGTTATTTTTACACAGTGTTACTACTTCAAGTTTATTTTCTTCCAAGTAGTTTGTTTAAAATTAGAATAAAGTCTTATAGAAGCAGGGAATTTAAGTTCAAGGATGGGACAGAAGAAAAACTGGTGGCATTAATACATCAATTCAAGCTGCATGTCACAAAGAGCCATGTGGAAAGTGAGCTAAAAGATAAGAAAGACTTTTCAATCAACTTATTTCAACGATTTTCAAGTTTCCACCACTATTTTTTTCACAGACAAGTAATTATTCATTTGCTTTCAAAGATGAAACTATGAAAGATATTTGAAGACTCTCAAAATCTAAGTGATTTGAATTAAATTCTCTCTGCCAAACTGGCAGTTTACAAGAAGGGGATACATTCTGCCACCAGTCTGAATAGCTGGAATAGCTATTCAGGCTATAGCTTCATTTTTGTCTAAATTGTATGTTTGTGAATCAAGAAGAGAAATAAACAGTATCTAGCAAAAAGCCACAGTTAGTTCCCACTTGCTAACTACTGACCACAAAATTGCAAAAAACTACTCTTCTATTTATTCCTCTGAAATACAAGTAGATCTGAGTTGGAGTAATATATACTCAGGAAGAGATACAAGTCAGAGAAAACAAAAATCTCCATCCCTTACCTGCTTTTCTTCAAGAATCTGAAGGAGAAACTAAGCATCTGAATTTCTTCACATTATACTATTTTTCAAAGCTTATGTCAGCTTAATAAACCCACACATTCAAACTACAGTGTTTTTACCATAGAGTTATTGTTCAAAGAATGTGAAGTGGAAGCATATTAGATCATAGTAAAAGGTACCAAAACCATGCTTCTCAGCTCATAAAATTTCCAAAAAACCAAACCAAACAAACCGGTCCACTTCTGTGTTACCTATTATTTCCTATTTTTTCTTACTGTTGAAACATTTAAACTCCAATACTGATACCTTTATACTGGAAGACTACAAATAAAAACTTTCTTCCCAGTGAAAGGATTGCAACCAAATTACCAAACTGGCAGATTGAAAAATGTCTTGTTTTCTCACAGTGTCTGGTGGGTTGCTCTTGACTGGCTGCCAGACACCAACCCAGCCACTGTTGCTTTCCATCCTCAGCTGACAGTGGGGACAAAATAAGATGGAAAATAACATGGGTTGAGCTAAGGACAGCATGATCGCTTACCAGTTACTGTCACAGGGAAAACAGACTTGAAATGGTGAATTTGAATTTACTGCAAATTAAAAATAGAGTAGGATGGTGAGAAACAGAGGCTCAAACTACCTCCCCTGGCTCAGCTTCACTCCTTCATTCCCAATTCTTCTCTCTCCTTTCTGCCTAGTGGTGCAGAAGGAATGAGTAATAAGGGCTGTGGTTAGCTCGTAAGGCTTTAGCACTCCTTCCTCTGCACACTTTTCCTCTGCTCCAGCATGGGTTCTCTCCATGCAGTACAGTACTTCAGCACGAGCTGCTCCAGCACAGGCCATCCACGGGTCACACTCCCTGCCAGGATGTGGCTCCTGCATGGGCTCCCCACAGGCTGCAGCTCTCTTCAGGGTACATCCACCTGCTCTGGCCTGGGGCCCAGCACAGGCTGCAGAGTGGATACCTCCTCTGGGGTGGTCCTTCATGGACTGCAGAGAAATTCTTCATCACTGCAGCCTTCTCCATGAGCTGCAGGGGGAATATCTGCTCCAGTGCCTGGAATACCTACTCCCCTTCTTTATTGACCTTGCGTTCTACAGAGTTTCACATATTTCTCACTCCTCTTTCTCCCAGCTGCTGTGCAGTATTTTTTACCCTTTCTTAAATACCTCATCACAGAGGCACCACCTGCTACACTGGGTGGCAGAGCTTTGGCCAACAGTGGGTCTATTTTACAGCTGGCTGGAGCCAGCTGTGTTCAGCCTTGGATGGGACTGGAAGTGGGGGGCTGCCCCATGTCTCTTATCACAGAGGCCATCTGTGCAGTCATTCTCATCTCCTAACCTTGCCATGAAAATGCAATACACAATGTAAAACACTAACTACATGTACAGATCAGCATTGCAGGGGCTGCAGTCTCTGCAGGTTGCTAACCAGGAATGCTTTCCTAACACCATCAAAAAGAAAATCACATTACTGTTTTGCAGTGCACCATGCACAAACACGTAGGATACTAGTAAATCTTAAAGCTTAGAAATCAGAAAGCAATATAAATAGATCTTCCTCAAATGGAAAAAAGAAAACATCTTCATACATACACACTTAACATCTATATCTATCTATACCCATATTTGAAACACATGATGTCATAAGAAGGATCAGAAACAAGAGATATGTGGAGCATCCTGCCACAAGACACGTATGATATGTGTCTGTCCCTAGAAATGAACCTTCCCTGGAGTTAGGTGGGTTGTGGGAGACAGCAACGCAACTTAACCCTTTCAGTGTGGATTACTACACTCTACAAGCATGCCGTGCACAGAAACAAATGCAAGTGATGTTTCTCTAAGAAAGGATCGAGTGACAGCCTTGGAATAGTATGTGCAGCAAACACCAGGTGGACGAAGGCTTGATTGCCACAAGCATACAGCAAAACCTTTTGATTTAGACAAATGCTGAGTGTAGCTTTGTTTACAAAATATCTGATAGGGGTATTGCTTACAATAAGAGAAGAGTTCTTTGTTGCACAAAAGAGTAGCAGTTTCTAGAACAGAAGCTGCATTGTCTGAAGAACTTTTGCCATGGAAGCTGTATCTTACTTAGGGTTTTTAGCAGGATAATTTTGTAGTCAGAAACACAATCTTTAGTCCCCGCAAATGCCTCTTATATTTTCATGGCATAGCACTGTGTCAGCAAACACAGACCAAGCTACTATTCAATCCTCCAGGACATGCTGAAGAAATATGTGGCATGATTAAACTCCCTGGGGTGACTGTTTAGCAAAGCATTTAATCTTCTATTCATTAGTGTTATTTTCACTAATAGTAGTCTGGATTCTTACAGCACTTTGAAATAACTAGCCCTAAACATCTGAAGTTGGATTTCTCTTTTTTTAGGAAGAAAATAACCAGAAATCTAAAATGTACTACTAAAGTCTTCTAAAACTGCTAAAAAGCAGCTGCCACACTACTTCAAACCGCATCACATGGGCAGTGTAAGAATTCAATGCAGTCTATGTTACATTATGCCACCCACTGGTTCTGATGTCAGACTGTCTGCAAAAACCCTTACAAGAAAGCCTTGCTAATGTAGCCAACAAGTAGAAAACTGATTTTCTTGTTAGCTTGATCTGAACACTGTAGAGAAAAATCTTGTGTAGAAAAGTGGAAGCATCATTAACCCGAACTAGCAGAAATCCTTTCCAATCATGTGAGACAAAATTCATCGGGGTTAGTATAACAACATACTTGATCTCAGTTAAAAAAAAAATCTACTTTTCTTCTATCCAAATGTTTTCAACAGTTTTCAAATGTTTCCTGACAATATTGCTTATAGAACATAAAAGCCTAAAAGAATAAGTAAAAATACTAAAACCAAAACAAAAATCCTAAAAACTGGGAAAAATAAGGAAAAAAATTATTTAGAATTATTCTAATCAAAACTACTTAACTACATAATTTGGCTTCAAATTAATCTATTTCTTCTATAATTCCAGAAGCATAGTCTCATAAAATGTTTGTCTATTTCTCCTTGTTATCAAAGCATATGATCCCTTCCTCAGACCTTAGAGTCCCCTTAATCAGAAGGTGGGTGTGCAAATAAAAACACTGAGCAAATACTTGAGGAAAAAACCAAACAAACCTGACACTGATGATCAGTTGTTCTCACCAAATTAGCAAAAGTCTGACAAAGATGGACCATAGAAAGTGCTACTTCCACTACTGGTATTTCTGAATCTAAAATTCTAGATAGGGCTTCTTGTTTTCTTTGCATGAGTATCAATGGTGGTGCTACAAAAACATTAGTTACTGAAATAATTAGTTTGGTAAATGATATTTTCATTTTCTACCACCATGGAAATCGATGCTTTTTTGTCTGTTGGGAAGTTAAAAAAAACCCAAACCAAACCAAACAGCAAACAAACAAAAAATTAAAAAAACAAACAAAAACCCCCCAAAAAACCAAAAACCTGAACAAAACTGTTTGCACTTCCTAGAAGTTTATCCCAGAGGAACATCCATTCACACACACACCTTTGGTGACGAACTAAGAAACATCCAATTCAGAGTTAATTCATCATAAAGGTCTAGCTTTATATGGAATATGAAGATTCTTCATAGAATCAAAACCATTCAAAAGCACTTCAGAAATCTGGGATAATTAAACCAGTTGCTTAAGTTTAGCAAACTATGCTACTGTTTACAAAAATATTAGCTCTTGATTTAATTAAAGGAACAAATGATAAAATAAAATGTACAGAAGTTAAAGACTAAAGACATGATAATGAGAAACAGAATCAGCTGTTTAGTTTCTATCTCCACACTTGCTTATCTGTTTCAGTCACAGCTCCTGCTGAATGCACCCCTCAATAGGGTACACATACCTAAAAGAAACAGAAATTCACAAACCCCAGGTGCTGCTCCTCCGGGTACATTCTTTGAAGCTCAGCCAGTAGAAATGCAGTTCTATTCCTGAAAAAAAGTTGTTAGAGGAATACTGAATTTATTCAGTTCCTGAGCCTTCATCTTAGAAACATTAAGAGCATAGGTTATTCTAGTGAATGCTGGATGTAACCTGCCTCACTAATTATTACACAGAAATGAGAAGTTGTTCCTTCTGGAGGAGCATACTGAAGAAGCTGAAGAAGTTCTGAGCAACAGCAGCACACAACAGCTTGCTGAAACAAACTTGGTCAAGTATTTCCTTCAGCAGTTTCATTTAGATCAAAAAAATAAATGAGGAAAAACCCAAACAAACCATCACCAAACCTCCTTCTATGTATTCTAATGGAAGTCCTTCCAAATCAAACTTTCACACACTCTTTCAAAATCAGCACTACTCCCATTTTTCCACAGCCAAGCACTGAATGTGATAGGGAGCGACAGACAGTTCCCTTTGACAATTGATACCATAGTAATAATATACAATAACCATATATTATAAAAATATTTATGGCTTATTTTTACAGACCTGGGACATGTAAATAACACATATTTATCTCGAATTTTCATTTCTCCCAAGTCTCTCTTTTTCCTTTTTTTTCCTTGGTCAGACTGTTTTGGGCCTCCGTTAAAATTATTTTAGACTGTCCCTAAAAATGCCATGATGAAAAGTGAGCATGATAGCAGCTGCAAAGAGCTGTTTTAACTTAGAAGGATTAGTGTCTCATTTTCATTTAAGCACCAGAAGATAATGTCTGGACCATAACCAGAGGACTTTTGTTTGTTTTCCTGATTGTAGGAACATTTCTAAGATAACAAAAACATCCAAGTATCAACTGCAGGTCTTGAAATCACAGTTTTCTAATTGGCCTTAAACTTTTTATCACTTAAGCGCAAAGCAAAGAAAGTCTCCTCATGGGAGATCTACTGGGTTGGTGACTGCTAAACTAATCTTTGTTGGAAGGTCCATAGGTGTTTTCACTTTCCTCCTCTCCCCACTTCAAATGTTCCGGATACATTTCACTGCTGAATAATGTTACTCCACTGTAGTTAGTCACTTGATGCTGGAATTTACTTGCTAAATCACTGTTAGTGATATAATTCTCTGTTTGTAAGCAGAAGTATTTCCTATGGCACATGATCTCAGTGAGTCTTAGGGAAAATCAGACAATAGTAAGACAGACAGCAAGTGAATAAACCCATGCTTAACATGACTGAAAAAAATCTAGAACTTTATAGTTTAGAAACTTGAGGCACTTTCAGATCTTGTAGACAGGCACAACAACAAGCAGATTAGGATGAGAAACTCGTAAGTGTTGGCAGGCAACTGATCGGCATTTCATATCATGAACATGATTCTCTACATTGATTCCAAAAGAGGGAAAACCTTGGACTAGGTAACAGCTCTGGCAAACCAGGCAGCAAACTTGGGCAAAGCAAAACCAAAAAGTTATCTCAAAGCAGCACAGTGTGTCACCTAGAACCACAGACACTGAGTGAGGAAATGTCACAGGGAGGGCAATTATATCTTGTTCCTATTTTGACAGGGCTCAAGCTATCTGGGCTGCTTCTGGTATTACCGCACCCCAAAAAAGGGAGGACGATGAAAACTGGTCTTTTGCTCCTTCCCACAGTGCAACAAAAATAGCAATTCAGGCTCTCTGTAACTGGCTTAATTTTTACTTTGCTCTGTTATTGAGAAGCCTCAAGATGACAGTAGCAGATGCCAAACTGACCAGGCCATTGAGCAAACCTGGCTAAAAAAGGAAACCAAAGCCTGTAAGTTGGCTGCTTTGACTCAGGCTCTAAGTCTGGCAGCTCAGCAGCGTTTAGTCAAGACTGAATTGATCAATATAATTTATAATCTCTTAAACAAAGGAGGTCTTTTGTTACAGAAGACTATCATGTACAGCACTACTGAGATGCATATATATTTGTATTTCCAGTATTTTTTAAATTCAATCAACGAAAATTTTTATTAATAAATGCTTCTTTGTAAAAGAATATTTTACATCAAGTAAAAAAAAAAATTTAAAAAAAAAAAAATAATCCACGACACTAAGGTTATTAAAGTACACTTCTTCTGTCAGTTTCCAGACCTATGCAAACATTGCCTAAGTACAGTCACCTGCTGTGCAGAAGCCTAACAAACCGCCGGAGGGGAGAGACAATGCGCTAACTCGTTAAAAGAGTAGGATGAAGTTAGCTGGAGTTAGCTGGCAATGTACACAATCGCTATCACCCCGCCGCCCCGAATCAATGCGGTACTGTGGGCAAACCCTTGGGCGGGATCCGTACGTGGCACAGACACCTCCCTCGGTCAACACCTTCGGTTTGAACAGGGCATCGGTACTTCCCGGAGCCCTGTATCCGCACAGCGGCAGCCTGGGCTCCTCGCCCGCTCCCCCCGAGCGGAGCTCGCAGGACGGGCTTGTC
>VXBR01006565.1:1435016-1473340 GCA_013400215.1 Cisticola juncidis
CGGGCCCCGGCACAGCGACAGCGGGCCCTGGCACCGCCACGGAGCGTGCACCCAGCGCCGCACGGCAGAGCTCGGGCCGCACGGCAGCGGCTGCGGGCCTTGCTTCAACCACCCAAGAGCTAGGCTGTGCGAGATGGGGTTGACCAAGCACTCCTAGCGCTGGGAAAACAGAACACAAAATCCCGCTGAGCTGAGGTCACAGACTGGGAGAAGGGATATCGCACTGAGCTCTCTTCACAGTGTAGTTTCCCAGAGAGATAGGTACAAAATCACTTTTCTACAGAAGCATGGTTTCATGTGGGTTTCAAGTAGTATTTGTAGTATCTGTAGTATCTGTAGGAGAGTAGTCCATTTTTCTTCCTACCCTCAAATAATAGCAGCACAATCACCGTCTCACCCCAGAACTTCAAAACTTCTTTCTTTGAGCTGCTGAACCGCAGGTATGTAAAGGTGCTCAGCAAGTGGAAGGGGAGCTGGCAGTAGTTGTACTGATATCTGTCACAGCAGTGCCAAAAATGGTGATGCCACTTCTTTTGGAATTAATATTGCCCAGGAACACTTAATAAAGATTTGGACCAGAATCTCTCACAATTCATAGGTTCTGTTATTTCTAGGATGTTAAAATCCTTCCTTATGACTTTGACGGCTGATAGCTAAACTGTGCTAAGCACTACATTACCTGAGACAGGCATAGCCAGTGTTCAACTTCTGTAGCACAGAATTCAAGTAAAGGCAAATTTCTAGAGTGAACTTTTAAAGATGTGCTGTTTCCCAAAATAAAGTTTGTATTAACAGGCATATCGACTCCTTTAAAAAACCCAAAACACCCCAACCACAACCAAACATCAGGAACAGTATCAAAGAAAACCCCACTTCAGAACAAGACTTAGACCATGCACACAGCTTCTCTTCTAGCAAGCACCATGTCACATAATTATCAACAACTTTTTGTCTCTGCTAAAGCATGAGATTTTTGCAATAATGGTCCAATTCTCAACATTTTACGGCAGATCAATGCTGCAAAAACCTAAGAGTTCTAATTTCATTGCAAGATGAAGCAAAGGTAGAACCACAGAGCAAACAAAGCAAGATGGCAAAATCCCTGTTAGGATCTTTGAAAAATGGCATAGTCATAAACTCATGGAGAAGTATTTGCTAGTGAAATATTTCCTTAAGTTAGTTTCCTATTTTCCCCTGCTCAGCACTGTATATGAAAGAGCCAGAAGCCACTGCCACTGAGGCTTCCCTGAAATGTCACCTTTCAAAGAAAATATTCAGCAAATTGTCTAACATTATAAGCTCTGTTTAAAGTATGTCTACAGAAATAGTCACTCCTTTAATAAGTAACAAGATTGAAGTTTAGGTTACTAAACCAGAGCAGCCTGATTTTAGGAAGTCTACAATTTGTAAAAATTGCTGTAGCCATATTTGAGAAATTATTTGCAACAGTCAAGCCTAGTCCTGAAACCAGAAAAAAACCCTTCCAATTCCTCTATTCCTCTATTCCTCTATTCTAATTACTCTATTTTTGTTAAGAATCTTACTAGTTTAGTTATTTTTAGCTATTTATACTCATTATTTTTGCCTAATGAGACTCCCTAGACCATCTTTCTAGCACTGGTACAAATTTTAAAAAAAGGTTGCTAATTAAAATAGAAAGTATTATTTACCACAGTGTTACCTAAAATATTTTCATTTCCTCTAGAAGATATTTTAGGCATTCTGTACCTGCAGATGAAAGGGGGACAAGAGAGAACAGACACCTATGGCTTATGTTGCTATAGCTACAAGAAGCTTAGATTTTCAGTTCCACTGAATGAATCAATAGAAACCACAGCTTCACTCTCCTCTTTTATTCATCAAAGGCAAAACGGGAAGATGGGTTGCTAAGCAACATCACACTGAAGAGTGCAGGGCTTTGAAATCAGCATTACTGACTCCCCTCCATCCCAGAAGTCTGTTCCATTCAAACTCACTTATTAAGGAGCTAAAACCCCCATCAAACTACCAGAACATGCATTTTTAAAGTAAGAAAAAGGAAAAGCACAGAGGTATGACATCAAACCATTTTTTCTGCAGAGAAATTAAAAAAAAAAAAAAAAAAAGCAAGCACAGGAAAACTTAAATTGGCTTATGTAAACCAAAAGTGATATAGAAAGGACATTTATTTCTTCTGAGAATATTATATTAAAGCAAGATTTTTTTCTGAAAGATTACTTAGAGCATTTTTTTAAACTGCAATCCAAAGATGTGTTTCATTTATATTCCTCTTATAAAGACCTCGGTTATAAAAAGACACCAGTGCCTAGATGGTTAATGGGTATTCAGAAATCTTACCTACGTGGTGTATACATAAAACTCCTCACCAAAAGTTAGCCACAGAAAGCCTAAAGTCTCAGTTTGATTTCTATCAACTAATTTCTGTATCTTACCATTGTCATGACTTAATCTGTCACACCCATCTTATGAAAGGCTAACGTCCATCTTAGGAGAAAAGCATATCAGGTGCAGATGTCTTGATGTTTTTGAAAACATCTTGCATTTATTTTTATTCTGAACTTCAGCTAAATGTTATTCCTATGCTATCCAGGAAGTAACAACACATCGATCCCGCATGAATAAACAAGGCTGCGAACAAAGAAATGTTGTTTTACTTGAAGCTGCCTCAATAGGTACTTTTTCACAGTGAAAAAATCCACCACCAATGAGCATAGTTTAAGAATTTACAGCCTACTGACCCCCACAGGCCACCTGTCAGAGCTCCCCCCAGCCTCAGCATTTTCCAGATCTTTCCATGTTCCTCATTTCACTCCCATACCATGCTTTCTCTAGTACACTAAATCTTCCTCCTCTGAGCTGACATGCTGCAAAACTTACATGCAAGGAAGAGGGGGCTTGTACTGTGCCTGGTACAGTCATGTACACACTGACTGACAGCGCTCAAACAGAGGGGACAAAGACACACCCTAAGCTTCAAGGACCCCTAGGGAAGAAGAGGCCACTTACTCGAGTCTCTTTTCCACTCTAACGTTCCCACCTTGCAGAAGTGTTGAGTCACAACACTCAGAACACTCTGAAGTCCTGAGACACATCTATTCATTTCAGTTCAGCTGACCAACAGCTGCAGCGCTCCTGGAATGCAGGACCTGGCAACCACCAGCAGGCAGCATCACTGTCTAAGTGATGCTCCTCAATGTATTCAGGAAACCAGGCCAAAAATTCCCCAAGATACAGCAGCCACTCACTGATAAGCAAGATTAGATACAACAGTAAACAGGCTCCCTTTGGTAGCCTTAACACTGGGTTGTCCTAAAAGGAAACCCAAAATCAAACTGAAAGTGAGTCTACACAATGTCAACAAGAAAAGCTAAAAACTCAGACTGCTTATAAAATATATAAACATAATCACTGCCATTAAGAATTTCCTTTTCATGCCAAAACGTTATTTTTCTAGTAAGACACATACAACATCAAGTGCTGTTTGAAAACCAAGAGCAGTGCAAATGTTTTTCCAAAAATGCTCCATCAGTGAAAATGAATGTGATCTTTCTCCTTCCTTTCACTCATTCATGACATGCTACTGCTTCCCTATAGATTCACAGGTATATTCTGTATGTGAGATAAGATCATAATCCCCTGTAATAAAAGTCATTTCCCTAAAAAGATGTTTTATAGAGATCAAACAAAATGAGCGCCAATTTCTACATATATGACTATATTGTCTACACATACAGTGTTGAAAGACTATCCACTACAAATTAAGAACACTTCTCTTCATGGAAATCTGACAGGTGGATAATAGCTTAAGCAGAAAGTAAATTCTGTGTAAGACTTGCAGGATCTATGTAAGTCTTTACTGAGTATTTACATAGGAGCTAAACTTTAACTGTTACATTTTCATTTAAAAATGTAAATTTAATTGAAAATCATGCACATAGCTGTTTGTTTTCAAGATATTTAAAAAAAATAAAACCTGCCTTTAATACATGTAGAAATAAAACCCCCTTGTAATTTAGAAATACACATGTAATAATAAAGATTATGCTGTAATTATGAAGCAATGGTTTACATGAACTAAAATCCAGCATTTTAACAATGTGCCTCCACTAGATGAGACAGGTTGTTGTCTTAGCGTTATTTCCAATAAACACAACAAAATATTGAGCTGTATGTTTAAAATGTTTTAATGATTCCAATACACTTTGTTATGATGACACTTTAAATAACACACGTGGGAGTGATATTCCATCCTGAATGAGAACAAATACAATTTCTTTCAGGGTTGAAGATTTTTTATAAAAATAATCCAGATCTCTAAGATAGTTCAATTCATCATATCCACTATATTTTTTTGCTGACGTGGTCTCTGTCACTGCAATATTTTGTTCATAGTTTCCAAAGTCTGATTAACACAACTCCACGAGTCATACAAAAACCAAATTCAGTTTCTTAGAGATGCGCGGGCTTTGTCCAGTATTTCCTTTCTGATCTTTGGATAGTTTGGATGTGCTTTAAGGACCTGTCAAAAGACAATACAACCCAAAAGTTCTGAGTTAGTAATCCCCCTTATCACTTAGCTTACACATTTTAAAACTAAAATAACAACATGACAAGTTTGTTTTAAGAATGCCCAAGTTTTAATCGGGGATAGAGACCACCACATATACAAGACAAAACCAGCTCTATCAAAGACACTTTGCTATGTTTCCACTGTCCTTTACCCTTGGTGCAAACGATATGGGGGTCAAGGGCTAAAGCCTCTGGCTGGCTTGAAATGCATGAATCAGAAGGGACCTCTGGAGACTTTTTCTGAGGTTTTAAGCACACTTTCTCTGCAATGATGAACTGCCTTTGTGTTTTCACTCCCTTGGTTCTTTCCTAGCATGTTCTACCTACTTCATCTTCTCTTCAATTCTCTCTTCTCTCTTATCTTTGCACTTATTTTTTCCTTCCTAATTACCTTTATTTCTCCCAAAAAGAGTAAATTTAATTTACTTTGTTATTAATATAAATAATTATTAATTCATAATGTTCCCTCTGCTTCTTTAATAGTAGCCCTTCCTCTTACTCTGCATTTGCTCTGCTTATGTTTGGACCAAACAAAGATAATACCTCAAGTTACTTTCTAACAGGGTCTTCTGACACTAATATTTGATTTGATATATTTTTCAGCTTACTTCTGTATAGATTCACCAAGTTGCAACCACATGGCCAAAAGAAGGTGGTGTCATCTGAATACCCCTTCACATATGATAGTGAAGGGATATTCACTTTTATTTATCTGGTTCCAAGGAGCTCAAGACAGAGCAGATTACAAAGAGGATAATTAATTCAAAAGAACCTTTTAGACAGGGCACTTTTCCAGCATTTTAGAAATGTAAACTCAACCAAAAAGAAGGGTCATTATGTAAAAGAATGTTACAGGAGACAGAGTATTAAACACATATACCAATCCTACCTTATGGCAAACATCGATTGCATCAACATATCTCTTCCCTTTCAGGTAATTGAAAGCCAGCTTGTAGCCTGTAATTAAAGGGGTGAGGAGAGAGGGGGGAGAGGAGAAGCAACAATTTCAGTTTCTGTACTGAATAACAAGAATATCACATTTCAATTTATTTTGGGTCACCATGTATTTCTAAAGTTAGTATGTTTTTTTCTGCTGTTGTCTCATATAAGCCTGGTAATGATCAAAATTGCTCCCGAAAGTCACTCCAAGTAGTAGATGAAAGTCTTTTACACACTGACAGCTATGCCTGAATAAAAAGGAGACATTATTCTGGAGAGCATGTGCTACTAGAGAGAATACATAATGGCTGCCTTCTTTCAATTACCATGGTATCCCACAGAGTTTCTAATTGTGGCCTGCAATACACTGTCCCTCTGTAAAGGTAATTCCATAATTAAAGGACAAAAGTAAAACAAAAATACCCAGATAATGAACTAGGGAATTAATATGCTGTTCAGTACCACTGTCAGCAGACCACACATACAAAAAGTGACATGGAATAGCTAAGTCAGGCTGATACCTTCAACCTAAGAGGTAAAATTCAAGTGTATCTGCCTAGACAGAGACTAGGCCTGAGGAAAAAACATTATAAGCATGAGATTTCCAAAATCTGAAATTTTAAATCTTTGATTTTTAAACTTATCCTCACTGGCAAATATAGGATCTGATGACAATTTGCATGATTTGCTTCCCAGGCAGAAAATTGCACTGCTTTAACTATTTTTGTTCTAATGCATGACAATCCTCACAATGCTGTAAAGTGAAACTAGAAACAAGTGCACAAAGTACCTTCAATATCATACTCTCTTGTGTATGCAAGATTATTTCAAAGTTTAATTTCACTAAGGAACTCTCTCATCTAGACATCAAAATTTGTTGAATTACTACTCTCTAGAGGATTTCAAAATAAAAAATGAAAGGTCTCGATCTCTGTTCTGTACAAACTCAAGAAATCACTTTTTACTATTAAAACTTCTTTCTAATAAATTATATTTGATTAACAACTGCAATATTTTAGCAACAACCACCATGGCTCAGTCTACAGGAACATCTAGTAAAAATTAATGCACTCAAACTCATTTTTATTTTTGTTCTGATATAAGCCTTCCTCTGGTTTGACCCTCCTAACCTTTTGGCTCACAGTACATGACTCACAACACATTCAGTTTTGATAATCCATCCATGTATGTGCATTTTCAGAACTATGTCATAAAAGCAGGAGTTAACCCACAAACATTTAGTCTCATTAATAGAATACAACCTTAATCTACAGATCATATTAGATAAAACCATGAAAAAAAATACTGCAGCATCCAGCAGTTACAGGTAAAGAAACAAAATGTTTGGCAGCTCATGCGCATAACAGTTCAGATATTTTTTAAAAAAACACTGATTTTTCAGCTGATACCAAAGACTGTCTCATCCTAATGCTAAAAAAATGACAGGGCACAAAGAAAGAGCACAGATGAAAGACTAGAAGTTGTATATAGCTCCAAGTGGCACTAGACATATCCCAAAACCTGGAAAAGAATTTGTGTCAACCACCAGCATTGGGAACTACACACAGGTCCTAGGTGTTGAGTAAGAAAATGGCATTTTATCCTACGTATCCTTTTCACAAAGGGTTTCCTACATTTAAACTGGCTTAATATGTGACAATTTAGTACAAATTTCAGTTTATTATCAAAATTGGAACTTGACTAGTGCCTCAAGTTTTCAGCTGGCCATCTTTTTTTTTAAATAGATATACTTAAAGACATTTAAAATAATTTCCTTTTTAAATCCTCACTCATGTACATAAAACCTGATCCATAAAGATAATTTGAACTTTGAATCAAAAATTAAATAAACAAATTAATGACCTGACACCATCATATATATATAATTATAAAAGACTCTCTACTACAAACAGTATATAGTAGATTACTATAAATACATTGTTAATGCTGTACAAAAAGAGAAAATTGTTCACAATCTAAACTAAAACTTTAGATCAATCCTTGTACTAAAACAGTAAGCAGAAACTTCTAATGTATCATAAAGCTGCTACCTCTTGCCATGGGAGCTTTCCAAGTGACTGTTCAGTACACCTTTAAACATTTGTGTTATTTATGTGAGGAAAACCAGTGAAACTTTATTTCTATGGAAAACTAAAAGCAGTCTTTCCAGTAAAAGGCAGTTGTTTCATCCCTGCCACAGTGCCCCAAATCATACTGTACAGGTTATATATACGTGCCTACTGTTGGATTCGTCTGGTTTCCATATTTCCAGGCCATCTCATAATTTACTGCTGCATCCTTATATGCCTGTTCCTTTTCCATTATATATCCCATGTATTCATAAGCCTTGCAGCATGACTGCAAAATATAAATATTCATTCAAAATTTCATTTAGGGAAGGTTGCATATAATAATACTGACAACTTAATTGCTAAAATACTCCAAACCCACACAACTGGAAAGCACAAGTGATACTTGTCCTAATTTTGATGACACAATAGTCTTGATTTAAAGTACTTGGGTTACAAATGAGTTATATGTAATTATGCACTACTCCAGGTCAAGTACAGAGTTCACCACAGAGGCCACTGCAACAATGCCTACAAAAATAGATACCTCTCTCAGTTAATAATAACCCCACACAGCTGCATTTCAAGTCCAGTGTTGTACCTTCCACAAATACTGTTTGGGTTTTTTTCTTAAAAAGGTATGTTCATAGATTTGTTTCTGGAAATGGTTTAACATTATAACTTTCCAATTAAAACTTAAAGACAGTCACAAGAAATCTAAAGAGAAAAATCAACCATTAAGTATTTAATTTCCTATGAATCTAAGCAGCAAATCACAAGTATCTGAAAAGCAAGTTCCAAAAAACTATTAAGCACTAGTTGAAAATACTAGCCTGGCTTATATTATACATACATATAAATCCATCTAACTCCATCATAAAACTTCGTATGAAAGTAATTAATGCAGAAATCTTATATTTAGTATATAAAGCAGGAAAACAATTTATAAAAACCCCAACTACAGTATGCCCTTACCACAAGCAGTTTGTATTATCATCCCACCAATAGGTCAAACATTTTCAAGAGAAAAACATATGCACCTTTTTTACAGACAGTGCAAAGCAGTATTAATATATAAATTACCTTCCATCTTTAAATTCACTGTTTCAATTAAGCTTTCAAAATCTACTGATAAAAAGCTTTCAAATCACAGCACAGTGGGATCAGCATGGAAACTCCTAAAAGCTGCAGATGAAAATGTAGTTCCCCTCTCATTTATGATAAACAAAACAAAAAGTTCAAAATCAAGAAGAGTGATCAGTAAGAAGCCTCAATTTCACAGAAACAGTCTGCTCATTGGGATCTTACTAACCAATCCTAAGTCTTTTAAAATCCAAAACAATTCTTATTAAATTACACTAGGCTTTTATGAAATTTTCACTCATATTTACTTAAATTGTATATGTATGTAATATGATTCTCTTTAAAAAATCCTAAAAACTACTGATTCACAGTAACATGTTTTCTCAATCCAATCAAGTCTTCCAAATTTGGAGACTGTCTTGACATAAAATACTGTCTTGTAAATTGACAAAACATGTTAAAATGTAAACTATTCAACAACTATTTGTATAGCACAATTGCTGTCACCAGCTTTGCAATTTGGAGAGCAGTCACTCTCTTTCCTGTGCTGCTTTGCAAGGAGCCAGACACTTCTCACCTGCTGTCCTCCTTGCTATAAGCAGGGCCTGTTTATCTAAGTCCCTCATGGGTCTCAAACTTTTTAGAAGAGAACAAATGACTTGGTAGGCTATGCTTTTACACTTGGCAATTTCTGCAACAAAGCACCATTCATGGTATAAACCTGCTCAACAGACCACCTACTTCAAAATAAGTCTTGTTCTGGGAGATAACTCGTGTTTATCCTCCAGCTGTGGGGATTTTGAAACTGTCTTAAAGAGGCCTCTCTGCAGAAGTACATAATAGCACTGTACCAAGAACTGTTGTAGCTGTCTCTCAATTTCATATTTAGAAATAAAAAGTGTTCAAAAACATCTCGCTGAAATTGCTAAAATGTGATGAAATAATGAAGAAGAATATAGAAGAACCTTACCTTCTATACTAATGAATTAATAATAAAAAGTATAAGCATCGTGTCCTTTTCTAAACCAAATCTGTGCTCTATAAACAGCACCCTGAAACTGCAGCATAGTGTGTATGGAACACCATCCTACTGGACTGTCTCACGTGAAGGAAAGTCAAGACAGAAAATGATCAACTTTTTCCTGATCAAAATGAAAAATAAGCACAAGCTAAGATATGTGCTTGTTCCCATAATAATAGCAGTATTGTGCAGTTTGCCTGCTCGGGAACCCTGAGGTAAACAACACATTAGAGCTTGTCTCCTGACAATCTACCAGACAGTATTGCCATAGAAAAAGATTAATACCAGCATTAAAAAAATAATCCTGCACTGTAGTGGCCTTATGAACATAAACGTGAAAAACGTAAGATATGAAGATACCATCTCAGTAATGGAGCAAGTCTCCAAAATTTATACAGCCACATCTTTCTTCACCAGTTTGGTGAGACTCACTAAAATGCATCTCTGACATTTCTTAAACACTCCAAGCTTTTAGAGTCCCCTCAGCTGAAACTTGTGTAAGCTGCTACACAACATGAACAAAAATGACTAAGCAGAATTCACAGATTTGCTCACTACCCACCAGTGTGAAGTTGCCATTTTCCTGTCTTGTTTTGGTCTGCTTCTCCTTACTAAGTGAAATACCAGTCAAATGAACAAACAAATACATTTCAAAATTCAGTTTCAAAGGAAAAGTAAACACTGTGATGAATTAAAATAGAAAGGTACTAAGGTTACTTTCAATGAGCATTGACTTACCCTGTTATGACGAAGGCAGCGTTTTAGAAGTTCACCTGCCATATCATATTTTGCAGATTGAATATATATATCTGCAAGCAGAAGCCAACTCTTTTCAAACTCCTCAGCATCAATGGGATTCCAGCTCATTTTTGAAATCCGTTTTAAATGATTTCTGGCTCGTGGAGTCTGTTTCAAGATCATGTAGGCCGTGGCCATTCCCAAAAGTGCTGGTATGTGATCCTTCTACAAAAAGTAAAAAGTACAGGAACTGCTTGGTGCTTTTTTATTTTGATTTTATTTTTTTTAAAGTAAGACTTTCACCAGGTACCTAAAAACTCAACTAAAAGCTAAATCTCAGGAAATAAAGATAGAGCATCTAATCTTACAGACGTGTTTTGCACCTAGCGCTACAATTATTTCTGTAATTATGATAATCACCAGGCACAAGAAATGCTAAAAAAATCCACAAGTACTTCATCTCACAAGAAAAAAAATCAGACACCACTAAGACCTATTTTTGTATACAAATAAATACTTCAGATAAAATCTGGAGTCACTTGGAAGTTACAACAAAAGTGGTATTTTGTAGACGTGTCTGTCAAATATCAGTGAAAGGGACTTTGATTCCTCTTATTACGTGTACTGCTCTTAAAAATTTCATGTCTGAACTGTATGTTCAGCTATATATAAACAAACAGGATTCTTAGAAGCCACCATTCTATGCAAGAGCCTCAAAGGCAAGCAGTAAGAACTCCTTGCACAAGTGCAATTTTTGACATCTTGCCTTCATTAGTTAAAGGATGAGAATGGAGCTCACATCTTGCAACTGCAACTGCCTCCTAAATGCACAGAGTAGTTCTATCAGCAGCTAACTGAAATGCTTCTTTCTCTTTCTCAATGCTCCTGACTCACTGTTGGTATTCTGCCTCTACATCTCTTTCTAAGGTTGTGCTGGAAATACATTTGTCATAGTGCATTGAAAAAAACAAAGATCCCAGCAAAAGCTCCTCTTCCACTTAATAAGCTCATCCCCCTTCTCCCTAAATAGCCACACCTATCGAAGATCAGTAACCTTAGAAGTCTAAAGACACTAAAACTGTATTTTTATGCAATCCTAGAGGGATGAATAAATAAACTGCAGCATTCTTCCTGGTGGAACTGTCACCATGTGAAAAAGATGCCACATTCACAGGGTCTCAGATGAATCCTGAGCAGGCCTGGGAAGCCAGTACTGGAGGCAGAGGGACACCTTGTTTGTGATTGCCAGAACTGCCTTACACGTAAGATCTGCCTGGGTATACTCATCTCAGACGAGGTGCAGCTCAGCACAGAGTTAAAGACTAGTAGCAACTTACATATTTTAGAGCATTCTGATGGACTAAGTCTTTCTACACCTGCTGAAATAAAATCTGTTGAAAGCTGCTGCTAACAGGAACATCCATTATTAATCATAAAACCAGTAACTACAAATATTTATGAAATGTTGAAGATTTCTATCATAAAGATGAATTTTAAGGTGATGGATAATCTTTCCTGCAGTCTAAATTCGGTCAGATTGCCATGAAGCACTGCATAGATTTATGTCATAAGACACACAGCTGTTAAGCCTGGGAATTAAAAAACAAGCCTGGCAATGAAACATCCTACTCACATTTCAGTAACTAGCAATATTAGCGTTTAGTTGGGTTCTAAATTAGCAATTCAACCAAAACCTTCTAAAATATATTGTTACTTCAGAAATGTCTTTTTCAAATTTTATACGAAATATCCTTTGATAGGAAAATGATCCTCAGAGCAACTAGCACTAACACATGCCACTGTTGCTGAAACTAAATTGCGAGACTAGGTAAAAAAATGTAGTAAGTATGAAAGGAAAGAGTGAGGAAATGAGACAGGTTACGAACCTCAGCCACAACTATTTCTGTGAAAGTTTTCAGTGCTTGTTCAACACTCGATTTTTGTTTGGTTGCCATGAGACAATAATTCTCCATGATTCGCAGCTGAATGTGACCCTGCATGGTTTGAGGCTTGAGCTCCTTCAGCAGGTTTCCTGCTGTTCTTACAGCCAACTGCACAGACTCCTGCTTCTCTGTAGAATTACTAGTAGAAAAAACATGTTCACAGAAGTTTATTTTTTTAATACACACCAAATTAATTACAAGTTAGAACTGCTTCTGTGCTAAACACATGCCATTTTGTAGAAAAATGGCTCTGGTCTATAGGCATTCCACATTGATTCTCTTCCAAAATTCCAACCCAACAGCAATTCCAACCCAACAAGCTGATTGTAACAATGACCAGCGAGTGACCAGCACTCCAGAGAAAACCTGCTACATTTTCTGCTTGAGATTCACTTACTACAGTATAGAATGGTCTCTCACAATAACACAGAATACTCAAAGCACTAGATGATCTCAAAGTTCTAGCAATTTAACTTGAGGGACATTATTAAGGGGCAGACAATGTGCCTTAATTTAAATTGCTACAACTTGTTCTAGCAGAAGAAGGAGATGACAAAATAACCCAAATAATATTTATTTAATTCACCTACCCTATGTCAGCATCGAGATTTTCAAAGACTTCTCCACCCACAGTTTCATTATCTGGGTTCAAACAAATTTCAATCATGTTGTAGACTGCATTCTGTCCCCAGTCACTGTCCTTGCGAGCTTTATTGAAATGCCGCAGTGCGTCGTTTGGTTCACCTGTGTACCTACATGGATAATTAAAATATTTAAAGCCTGGCAAGGAAAACTGTCTGCTCCAAATTCCACCCAAACCCCAAGAAACCCAAGTATTTCAAAACAGATGACCCATTTGTCCCCACTGGTACTGCAAGGTTTGGACAGCACGCATGCTATTGCAAGGAACTTGGTTTTGCAAATTAAAAATAATCTAACAAGTTATAAAATGTGAAGAAAAATAGTATTACATTATTGAACCTGGAAGAACATCCTGAGATATTTAGAGAAACTGAGAATTTCCTTAAATTCTGACACCTTAATTAAATCAACATAGCACCTTTAAATGATCATGGATAACAAGAACATTAATTTAAATCTATAGTCAAATAAATATAATTGCAAGTACCAAAGATACAGTCCTTTGCAGTAGTGAAATCCTGGTTCAAGCTTTGTTCGGGAAGAATGCTTTTCAGCCATTAAAAGAAATCTTGGGACTTCTTCTAATTTCCCAGCTCTTCTTAACAGATCAATTAATCGAGAGAGGGTTGCATAGTTATCTAAATATACAAACAATTAGAACACTGTAATTCTGTTTATTTGCTGTATGAATAAGTTAAGAAATAAAGAACCTGCTTTAATTTTTTCACATGTAAAAATGAGATATGATTTAATACATAAGGTACATTTATGTATTTACATACATATTTATTATTGACATAGTAACCTCAGATACAAGAATGAAGATGTCAAGTGATACTTGCAGTATCTTTATACAGGTTTTTACAGAAGTATAATTGTACTTCACTTTCAAAAGCACTCAAAATCATTTGATGCATTCTCGTGATTTCTTTCAAAGCCCATTATAAAGCTTTACATTCATTATAGTAAAATTTTAATAGATTTTAGTAGCTTTCTCTCTGGTCCCAACTTGAAAATTGCTAAAAAAAATTACTGCTGTCCAAGACAAGTTTCCTTTATTAGTCTTCAAATAAAACAATACCTTAGTGTTAATGCACTTGATATTTTTAATACAAAAGAAAGTGCTTTACAGTGAACAAGTAATTAACACCCTATTTGTATTTGACTTCAGGTAAACTATGCACATTACATTGCAGCAAAGAGAATTACTGTATCTATGAGAAACAATTTTTATCATATTCCCCTAAAATATCTTTATGGTTTTATATCAGTAATGGTCTTTGGCTTTAGTATCAACTACGTTATAAATAAAACCTTACTTTCTAATGAAGCAAAGAATTTTTATTCAGCTATTTATTAATGTCTTTCGTTAGAACTATATATCAGAACAAATTAAAAGTATCACTGCTAAATATTCACCTGGCTTGCGCTCCAGGAGCTGCTGGAAATGAAAAACAGCTTGTTCGTAATCTTGCTTCCTGAACATGAGATCAGCCATCATCTATAGTATTGAACAGTTTAGAGAAAACAAAACAAGAAATTGTGAAAATGTAAAAATACAAATTATAAATAATGAACTCTGGTTATGCAGAGAGCTAAAACTATAGCTTTAATGTGCTGCAGGAGCTGCACAAGAAGTAAAGTCACTTGGACTTTTTATTACTCTCTGGAAAACAAATGATATACAACACACACAGGTAGTAATGAACAAGTACATGAACACCTTTCCACATAAGGTAAAAAATAAAAGGTAATTAAGTAGTCTGCCATATCTTTCAAATATTTTTTTTACCGTTGCATAGTTTTACTTCTAATTTTATTTCCAATAACTGCATATTATGCACACGGAAAAGCACAGTTAGTTTAAAGCTAGGGAAAAAAAAAGGATGATAGCTCACTTCAGCAGGGAAGGTAAAACAAGTTACTTAATTTCAGTTTCTCTCCACTGATAGTTAGCTAATATAGAGTAGATTTAATAACATATTTCAAGAGTGCTATTACTTCTGTTCATGTACCATACTAGAACAAATTTCAGATGTTAGACTGCTACATGAAAATAAACCAGTCCCATCCTGAAATAATTTTGCTCCTAGTATGTTACATCAAAAGCTGCTCAGTTTATTGAGCTTTTAGGCCAAGATGTATACAAGTCCTGGACAAGAACCTGCAGCTGTGATTAAAATTTGTTAAGTAGGAATGTGATTAACTAAGGTTGAAGTACGCTATAAAATTACCTTAAATACATAGTTGCTTTCTTCTAGCACTTTAAAAAAATTAATATTACTGTTCTGGAAAAATAGCTTCTTCCTTGAGAATTAGCCAATTATCAACAGAACATGCACTGAGCCATACTTTATCCCATCTTAGTACAAGTACTTTTTCCCTTACTTCTAAAGACTCATTTTATATTGAGACAGAATAGCTATGATTGCTGGAAACTACATGTTGAAACATCAGCTAGCATAAACAGAAAAACACTTTGTTGCCATGGATTTTTCACTTTTTTTTTAAATCCCAAGGCTGTAGGCTTTTTTAAAAGTAGTGCTTTATGAATATATCATATTGAAGCCAACAAACTTCCAAAAGCATTGATGCAGGATTATGATAATAGCACATACCATCGTTGCTGCTTCGTTATCTTGGTCGTTCTTCAGCAGTAAGGAACACTGATGTTGACAGGCATCAGTATCACCTTGTGCAAGATATAAACGTGCAAGTTCCAACATTGCCTGCATATTAAAATATTTAACTGTATGTGATTCAAAGTTTCAGAAAGTCGGTTCAGTTCTGAGTATTAACCTGATGTTATAGGGCTCCAGGGAAAAATTGCATCTCCACTAAAGAGAGAACCTTTTCTGTAGTTTCCTGTAGGCTCTCAGTCAATTAATGTAATCCATTTTCATTCCCTCACCTTTTAAAACAGACAAAACTTTTTTTTTTTTCTGAGGGGTATTGTAAAGGCATATTGAAAACAGGACCGCTCAGATAGTATTGCTCTGAAGACACCAGTACTTTGGTATGAATAACGTTCTTGAAAAAATATAAGTGAAAGTAGTTTTTAATGTATTGAAAAAACTAAATATCTCATTAACATTCACCAACTAATTCTGGAGTACAAGTAAGTTTCAGAAGAAACTATTTTCTTATTTGAATTTCCAACCTACCACATTAAGACTGTGTGAATCCATTTCTGAGAAGTCACCACAGAGTAAATATTGACAACTGAAATATACACCAGCAAACTTTCTTAAAGCTGAAGTCCCATCATAGACTATTTTGAATGAAATACCACAAGAAAGTTTATAAACATGAGTTACCACAGATTTAATCAAGCTTCTATTGAAGCAAACAGAAGGTAAACTGATCACAAAGCAAAATCAGCAGTAGATAAACTCTTAAGTCACTCCTACTTAATTTTATATGGTGTTTTGATTTTGTTTCCAAAAGGGAGGCATTTATAATTGCATCATAATTCTTTCACTAGTTCCACTTGTGAGAGGCACTCTTGAATCAGAACAGTGTTTTGAACATCCTGTTCAGAATATGCAGGCTTCTAGCACAGTCTTTAACAACTGTTTTCTTCCTACTTCTTTGAGTTCTGTTCATACTCAAACATCCACCATGTAATTCTGAAACAGGAAGGCAGGTGGGTAAGCACTGAAATGGTACAGAGGATGCATGCATGTCAGAACTTTAACTATGAAAGCTTTCTTTAAGCTGCTGCTCTGCACAACTCAGTGGAATACCAAAAGGCAGTCTTGGAGTCAAGGAATACTTCCTGCAGGAAGGGAAAAGGCAGCTGAATTGGGAGTTCTACACTGGATTCTAGTAAGTGGAAGTGGTCTCTAAATTTTCAACTCCAACACAAACAATACTATAAAATGATGTGGATGATCCCCTTCAAGTCTGCATCTGGAAACTGCTTTGCCTCTCACCTGATCAAGGAAACAAAGAGGGGTTTTTTCCAGATTAAACCATGTGAAACAAAACAACTCCCCTCTGACATGGATTGCAATCTCTTCACATTTACCTGAATAAATGCAGTATTTCAATCCATTCTGCATTACTTTGGCTAAAATACAGGAGATTTGGTTTTGACCAAACAAGGTACAGGCAGCTTCAAAGGAATTTCCATCCTCTCCATATATAATTTTAAGAAAAGTAAATGCTGAAGGTGTCTAGAAACTGATGGACTTTTAGCAGCTAAAAATAATATTTTGTAAAAGAACTCAATTCTAATCTTGTAGTAGCAATGCTTTTAAAAATGAAGAGAAGAAAACAAATTCAAATCTACTGAAACTATAAAAATAGACTGAGATAACTCCTTTATACTAGTTTTGGGTAACAAAATAATTTGCTTTCACTACTCAAAAAGTAGGCAGCAAGTTATTAATCAGAAATTCAGATTTATTTTTTAAGATGTCACTGTATTCTGTGTTGCTAGCAAAGTAGGATGAAAGCAAAAATCTTCAGCAATATCTAACAGATATTTAGTACAAATGTCTACCTTGTAACAATGGGAATCTCTCAAAGGTATGATTTTAGCAAGAACTGAAGGGAAATGCCATGCTGGTATTTCAGTACTGTTATGAAAGACAAAGTAAGGCTTTGATACTGATAAAAAAGCCACAGCTGTACCTGTACCATGACAAGCAGTCTCCTTGCTCTTAATGGTAGAATGGGGAAATCACCATTTTAATTGTGTGTTTTATTCCCTTCCCAATTTATTTTTCTTCTCTATATCACTCTTAGAAGATGCCTTGAGAAAAGTCTGTCTCAAATATGCTGAAGCTGTAGCTTTAGGAAGGACCTAGATTCTTAGAACCACAACACAGGAGCTCAAATATTAAAACTAGATGATGTATGTAGCAGCTCATGCATGTGACAGCTGTTCAGTAACAAGCATCAAAATAGGAAGTCTTCACATACACCTAAGTATATAACATCATTATGATAGAAAATCATGGCAAATGAACAAAAATTGTATTTATTTTTAATGTAGAAAAAATTTCACTAAAGATGACACTTAAATTTTTTGCTCATTATAATTATGAATTTCTTAGACTTTTAATTCTCCCTCTCATTTCCAAAGCCCAGGGTTATGAAACGATAAGGAAAAAGAGGATAAAAATAAATCTGAATTCACCTGTATTCATCAACCTGTGGCAAAGAGACTGTGCAGAGTAGAGAGAAGCAGTACAATAATCCTGCTCAAGAAGAGCAACATTTTGTGACTAAAATCAGAATCCTACCAAGTCCAGATAAAAGTCTAAAACTGATGAAGTAGACACAGAAAAGACAGAAATTGTCTGCACTGTCCAAAGTCACTGGGAGTTCATTTCAGAGGACAAGCACCAAGCAAGATAAACAATCTCTCTCATTACTGGTACCTGAAGACAGACACCACGTGAGTCAGGAGTTCTTGCAGTGCATGCAACTATTCTATCATGAGAAGCAATGAAGGGGAGAAAGTTCAAGGTTCTATATGTATCACGAAGCAAAAATAATTGCAAATTATTCTGTCCTGTGCATAACTGGAAAAGTGTTCTGCTACATTTAAAAACTGAATGGAAAAACAATGCAAAACAGTCAGAGGGAGAACTGACCTTGTTATTGGTTTCAGAGTGAACAAGGGCTTCTTTGTAAAATTTAATTGCTTTTTCATAGTTTCGCTGGGCTGTCGAATGTTTTGCAATCTCAGCACAAATCTCGGCCGCTAACTGTTTCTGTGCAGGAACTGCATCCAGCTGCTCTGCTTGGGCCCGTTTGAGCACCCTGCCCTGGAACTCCCGAGCCTGGTGCAGAGAAAGCAGGGAGCAGTCAAGCACTGGCAAAGGAATTCATCTCATTTATCCACTACAGAACAGTGTACTTGTCTTTTTCTTTTAAGAGAAGGAAGCACTAATACTATTCTGCTTCTTACACCCCTACCATTTCACCTAGCAGGGAATTAGAACTAAAACACAAAATAACATCTGGGGAAACCTTCTAACAACTCTCTGAAAACCAAGGGAAGAAACCTGTTTAAGACATTTAAGTTAGTCCTGCTCAAATCAAAATGCAGGTGTTTTTGTATAAATGAGTGTGGCATCAAAAGAAAAAGGAACAGGAAAATATTTCAAGGAGAATGGGTACAAGGAATGACAGTTTTGAGGGCAGTAGTAAAAACAACAAAAAACCCCAAAAAGACAGAAAGTTTTTTGAAATGTGATATAGTGAGAAACCTGGAAGAACTAAAGAAGTAGAGAAAAGAGTAAGAGAAGGAGACTGCTTAGGGGGAATTTTACTAAAGGAGATTTTTGGGGAAAAAAAGTCAACTTTGAGAAAGGGAAAACTACATTATAAGGAAAAAATAACTAAGAATTTAACAAAGATAAATCTTACAGATATTAGCATTTAAACCCGTACATACAATTACTTTTACAACCAATCTGCAAACTTTTCTTGCTGGTCAGAAGATGCTACCAAGGCTTACCATTTCTGTTTCCTTCACTTTCACACAGTGGAGGTATAACAGAACAAAAAGTACTGACCATATCTCTTGCTAAACCTTTTTGTAGAGAAAGTTTTTTCTAAGGGATTAAACCTCTAGCTTCCAACTTCATTCTTTCAAGCCTCAGTCTGAGGGATAACACTGAATTGCAGAATGGACAGATCTTATTATTGCTATTTACTACTAATACTGCTATTTAGCAGTACAACAAAACAACAGGTAGCCACTGACTGCTGTTCCATTTTGCTCTGTGAATGGTTTTCAATGCTGAGCTAAAAATATTTAATCTAGCTGTCCTCATGGCCAATTTAATTTTCACCTGATGCTAAAAATGTGCTCCACACACAAATGAAGGCAAAGTAAGACTGCAGGCTTGCAGTAAAAGCCTGCATTCTGACCTCAAATTCAGATGACACTGCTTGCAAAAAGCTCAGACTGTGTAACACCATACGTACTTTACCTTTCACAGCAGTCACTGGTGCTTTATCCCCAGCATACACTCATTTCCCACATTCAGATGGACATTATGGTTAGAATATGGGATGAAAGTGAAACCAAGAGTAAGTAAACATGAGGACACTGCAAGTTTTCACAGGGATTTTTGGGTTTCCTCTTTACCTGTTGTAATGAAACAATAGCTCTGTCAATATTCTCCATTTTGCTGTAAATTTTTGCCAAAAGTACCTGGTAACGTACATCTTCCATCAGAGAAGACAACTCATTAACTGTAAGAATGACAGTAAACAAACATTATTCTTGAAGTAACTGACCCCTACATAAAGTCAAAGGAAGAAGAAACTCATCACATCCCCCAGGCAAGAGCTTACATGAAAAATTCACAGCTCCATCTTACTTAGAATTATGATCTGACTTGGTGCATTGCTGGTGGCCAGAGTACATTGGTAGTAAGCAGAGTCAACTTTACAGACTACAAAGTGAGATTTAACGCCAAAGATACTGAAAGATGAAAAGAGATTTTAAAAAAATTGACTGTCTGGTCTGTTTGAATTTTCAAAGACATGAGAGAAAATATTTTGATGTAAGCAGACAGGAAATAAGGCCATTCCTGACATTTCTTGTCTAAATCCTCCTCAAAGTCAATGAAAAATGTCCAAATTGATATAATGTGCTACTCTACATGCAAAAAGCATGAGATTGTTTGACGAAATTTCTAGCCAGACTTCAAACTACATGTCTTTTGCTAGAGTCTAGAAGAGACATGAATACAGAGTTATTTTAACTAAATATTTCAGTATCTACTTAAAAGCAGCAGGCTGCTTTTGAATAATGGTTAGAAAACATATGCAGAAATTAGTATTTGAAGAATTCAAGCCTTCCTTGTCTAAAATTTATTTTACTCTACTGACAAACTAGTATTTGAGCACAGTTCCATATTAAAATATAGATGCAACCAAAATTTTTGTTCTATCTTTATTAAAATCAAGGAGTATCTAGAGCTGTACTCTATCTGAAAACTGGTCTTCAAGGTGCTGTAATTGTGACATGCTATTCTAAATCAGAGGTTAGACCATGCAACTTGGACCATGTAAGATCATTCCCTTCATTTATCAGTTATATATTTCCTATAATTGTTTCTTTTTTCCACAAAGGATATTCTTGCATTTCCGTAAAAAATTGTCAAAATGTTCAATAATTTTCCTAATCAGCCAAAATAAACATTGTTCTCTTAAAGAATGTGTGTACATCAAAACATAAAGACATTTAAAAAAGACTTTTTGTTTCATTTTAAGACAGAAGATATGGTTTTAAAGTAATGAGTAAACTGTGTTTACTTCCAGAAAAATCAAGCTGTCTTGAGCATGACTATAAATTAGTCAGATCCTCAAAGGCTTAACTAGGACAGGAATACAATGTTACATCAGAGGACTCTTTCACTAAGAAGTAAACAAGATAGAAAACCAATATGCCCCTGCAAAACATAAAACTGTTATAGTGACATAAGAAAACCTTACAGAATGGACTGCTAATAATATTGTTTCTCTATTCAGACAGCCACAAAGGTTAACAAATATAATTAAACCACTGCAAAAAAAGTGCCCATGAACTTATTTACTCCTTAGAGTCGTGCAGAAAACACAAACAACAGTCGCAATTGTATGTTTTCCTGTGAATTAGAAAGTCCTACCAGGCTCATGATCTAAAGCTTGCTGAAGTACTTTTTCTGCCTGTTCATACTGCTTCAGTTTCATTAAAAGCTCAGCCAAATCATAGCAAAGGAAGTTCTGTTGACCATTTCTCACTGCAGCCTCATAGTAACCGATTGCCTTGAAGAAAGAAGAAAAAAAATTGTAAAATTTAAAGACACCAATACTTAAAGACGCCAAATACTTAAGTATTTAATTTTTCTTGCTTACAATTTTCTTTACTTTTTTTAATGGAGAAGTAATTAAACATGGGTTTGAGTGCAGGCCCAAACCCACTGCAAGTCACCAGAAGTACAATTCAACAGACTTGAATCCATCAGTGTGTGGATCTACCAAGTGTGCTTTTGGCCAGATGATCTGAAGGGAATCTACAAACTTTCAGGATAAAATGTCTATTTTAGCAGTCTGAAATATAATACTTTTACCCAAGCAAAGCCCACATGCTGACACAGTACTCAACTAACCTAATACAGTACTTATAGAATACCTTTGAGTAGTTATGTGTTTTGATTAGGGCTTTTCCAATTTTACTTGCTAAAGATGCATCTTTTGGATTTTTCTTCAAGGCCTGCTCATAGACTTCTATGGCTTCATCAGGCTATAGGAGTAAAACATAAATACATATAAGTTAAAGATGAGATAAAAGCTGTGTAAAGAAAACAAAATCTGGTAACAACTCCATAAATTCTTCACTGCAATTTCTCAACTACTATCTTCCCTAGTTAACAAAGAGGCAGATGTATTAGCACTGTTTTTCTCCTCCAGACATGTTACAGCAGATGGAACAAATTCCACTTTCTGTGATAATTGTTCGTTGGGGAGAAAACTACACACAAATATTAATATGAAAACAACCATTAACCATCTACAGATCTCCAAACAAGTAATCTAAACTATCAGTTGCATGTCCTAACTCAATCTATTTTTTTTAGCACATGAATTTAAGCATGTAGCCTTCAAATTCCTATGTCCGCTTGACTACATTGTCTTATGCCAATATTAAATAGCATTTCCAGGTCATCAAGAAAGCGAAGCGTGCAAAGAATGTATAGGAACTATACAATTATAATTTTAAGTAAAGCCATCAGCATGAGAACTAAGTTACCTACAATTATTCTAAAGTTTCACAACACTATTCTAAACATCTCCAGCTTCTTTGTGATTTCAATTTAGCTCTCACTCTAGACATCTATTAGTCTTATGAGGCAGAGGTCTTCTAGAAAACATTCCCACCTTGACTTTCACCAAGTAAGCTTTTAGGAGAAATGTATTTCCAACAGTTTCTTATTTAAACAATTACTCATAGTCAATATTTATTGTTTTACATCCTTAAAGCAATTTCTGTTTGACAAACATCAATCAATAAGAGTCAGCTTGCCACAATGTTTCAACTAGACAAAGTCAACATGACTCAAATATTCCATTTATCTCTAACAAGCACTCACCTCTTGAATATTCATATATGCATCACCAAGAAGAAGAAAAGTATGAGCACTTGGCAGTTTTTCTACTAGGTCGCTGGAAACAGAAGACAAAACCTTGCTCAGTATTTAACATGTCAGTACTGGTGTCTAAACAAGAAAAGGGCACAACAGTTTTATCCTCTACAGATTTTAGTTTTTATTTCTGAACATAAAGAAAAAAAAATCCTGAAACATCTTTTCAAAGTAAGAGTTCCAGTTATCATTTTAAAAGTTCCCACATTTACTCAGATGAATTCATGTCACAAGGTACCTCTCATTTATTGCAGTAGAAAGAAAAAATGAGTTCACCATGCTACCAGCAAACATCTGGAAAAGTATTTATGCACACCACAAACTTTTACCTATAGCAGGCGGCATATAACTTCTTATCTTTCCTATACTGAAGATAAATATCTGCCATTTTTTCTTTAGCTTGTACAAAGTAAGGCTGCTCAGGTGTAATATTGCGGAGCATAGTCAAGGCATGTTTCACATCTCCTTGAGCAATTGCCAGATCTGCATTTGCAATCACAACTCTCAGCTCCTCAGGTGTTCCAGAAAATTCATTAATGGCGTCTTGGATGACTAGAGCAGCTTCATGCTGCAAATAATGAAAACAATAGAATTAACTTAGTTCTTGTCATTGAACAGCCAAAAATAAAGACATTATAAGCATTTATCGGCATTATGCAAACCAACCCACATTTGCTTTATGCAAAAAACCCCACAGAAAACACAAACCACAGTATCCACTTGCTTTGGTGCAATGTTTTTGATTTTTTAAATGAAACTCCTGTGATATGGACTACTATAAAAAGTCTTACTACAGAAAATTCCATTTGTGTTACATATATACAAATACATGCTCAAGCTTCAACTAGAGAATGTCTTGAATGTCTTTAGCACCTTGCTCCAACAGGTCCTGCTGTGAGCAGGCTGGCCCCCAAACCATGGGACTGTTGGCTTCTCTGATATTCTTAAACATATGTAGTGTCCTATTGCTTATCCAGACATAGATGATAGGTAGGGATGCTGCCACACAAAGACAAGGGCACGATCCAAAACTATTGCTAATAGCATTCTGACAACAAAACAGGGATCTACATCCCAGCAAATGAACATCAGCAGTGTGAAGTGGCTTCTGTAGACTCAACATTGAGCACCTGCAAGCAGGTTGGTGGTTTTTTGTTTTTTTTTTTTCTTTTTTCTTTTTTCTCTCTGTACAATTTAAGGTATTTAAGCTCTCAAACCAGATATTTACATGCTGGAAATTTTACTAAGCAAATCCTCTTGGTAAAAGAAGTGATGGTTCTCCATTCTCAACTAATAGAAATGGGAAGAGGGAATTGTTTTTAGGTGTGTTTTGTATTTTAGCAGGTTTGCCATCTTACCGGTTCTCCATTCAAACGATGAGCTTCTACCAACTCCAGGAACACAGACACACGATCACTTGCATCAATTTCAATACTTTTTCCTTTTGTTTTTGAGGAACCTGTAGCTTTTTTCATTCCAGGCAAATTCCTTGCCATCTGTAAGGTTTTAATAGCTTCTGGTATTTCTCCCACCTTCTTTTGGGTTTGGGCCTTAATTAAGTGATACACAGGATGGTCTCTCACCTAAAAAACACAAGATAAAGAGTTTCTAAATTTTACTTGATATAAAGTATTCAAACTCCTTGCAAGATTTTTTAAAAATACTGACTTTGATTTCTTTTTTCCTCCAAACACACACAAATTTAATTTCAGAAATTTACTTACAAAAATATAAGAACTGTCAGAGTATACAAAATAGTCATTTAGTAAGTTTTTAATTAAAAAGAAAAACTATTACACGGGAAGAGACTGCAGGATAGAACATTAGTTGCTGCTTTATTTTGAACTAGCCTGAATTTTAAAGTATTCTGAGTGTCTCCCACACTGCCGTGTGCACACTCCACAAGGCTATTAATTAAAGGAAGTATGCAATCATTATTTGGCACAAGTCCTACAGGCCATTCTTCACCTTCCTAAAACATACTTCACATAAAACAAAAAGTCTCTAAGGGAAACACAGCTCTGTGAAATGGCAAGCACCTCAATTAGGTAGCTAATTAATCTTCAGCCTTCTTATAGGAAGAAAGAAGATGGGACATGCTTGCAAAGAAGTTTCAGCTAAGGTTATTTCAGCTAAATTTCAGTTTCAGGCAGTTTTCATCTAAGTGGTCTCAAGACACGTGGGCACAACTCAGACCTAAAGACGGTGTGTGTGTGTACTGTGCTCCCAACTCTCTGCTAATCCTACATAAAGTTCCACTGATGTCAACAAATCAAAAATCCCATATTGCAATGTATAAGGTATTAGTTTTGTCTTCATGGTCATTTCTTTGATAAATACTCAGGTATCACATTCATATGAACATTTAGATATTAAAATCGAGGTGGAAGAATTATAAAAAGTTCAGTTGAAAATTATTATATACAAAAACATACAACTTCAGATGACTGACTGAATAAAATTTTTTCATTCTTTTGTTCAACTCACCTCAAAATTATAGCTTAGACAAAGTTCCAAGGACTGAGAACACAGCTTGGTATTGTTTTGAGCCAAATACACCTGGGCCATCAGTAAGTGTGCATCTGCATAAGAAGGGTTCCTTTCTAGACAGTAATGTAGATTGCTATGGGCTGCTTCAAAATCCCCTAGGAAGTGGGGAAAGGAAGGGAAAGTAACAAAAGCAGTTGATATGAAATACAGAGGTTATATACATAGCATTTTTATTCACCGATTTTTTTTAAGTAAATGTCAGCATCTAGTGAATAAATTCATATACAAAGTATTATATGACAGGCTATATAAGGTTATGACATGAAATCAAAAGTCAGTCCAAGGTATGACATTCTTCTATTGCTCTGTAAATCTGTAAATTATCTGTAAATCATTCAATAAATTAACTTTTTTGGAAAAAATAGATAAAAAAATACTACATTTATATGCCTGCACAATAAAGATACTCATATAAAGGACAAAAAGGTGAAGAGCAAATGTTCTTCACTTAGCTGTAACATAGTGTTCTGCAGTGAAAGAACAGTATTTATTATTATTTACGAATGTAATTTTTTGTGTTAAATAAACTAAGGAGGCAATTAACTACCCATTCACAGAGCTATTACCTGACAAGTACTTCACTTTTGCAATTAAAAAGACAGCTTGTTGAAGACCAGGCACAGTTTTTACAACAGTTTCTAGAACTGAAGCACAGTGCTTGAGAAGTGGTGAAGGAGACTGCCCAGGACTTGCAGGCTAGGAGCAAAAAAAAGCAAGTAATACAAAAAGAACCCCAACAAACTAACAAAAACCAGCATTTGTGTCAACAGGTTTTAGATTTAGATTTCATTTCAAGTCTGAGCTTCACTTTAAATTCAAACTAGCATTAGCAGAGCCTTGCTATTTCCTAGAGTTAAAGCAGCTGTTGTTATGAAGAACTATAAAAAAATTTTGAAATTTAAGGAGGTAACTTCTTGATATCACCAGGAATTCAAGATAGCCTCAGAATTCAAGGGCAATAAAACACTTCAGACCTGACATACACAGAAGAGTCAGGCCATAAACATTTGGTTACACATTCTGAATTACCAGGCTAACTCATCCAACACAGCAGTTTAACATGAATTTAACAGTAATTTAACATGAATTAAATTTCAAGAAAGCTGAAGCTGGAATGAGTGATGAGAAGGTTGGGAAGAAAAGGTTCTGGTCCTGTCATGCCTACCCTTGGCCCACACCACAGAATATATCCATATTGCTAGCAACAAAACGAAAATAGACTGCTGAAAAATACTGCTAGCACAATAAACAACATTTTAGTTGCTCTTTATCAGAAACATTATTCATTTCTTTCTGTTACTTTAGCTAGTTGCTAACTGGTTTATACATTAAAAAAGGCAAAGGCAAGTAAAACATCATTCTGTTCACAAAGAGTATTTCCACAGGACCCAAAACCAAAATGGAAGCCTCCACCACCTAGCTAACTCCTCACTTTCAAAGACCATGCAGTCTTTTTTGCAATAAAGAGATAAAGGAAACTTCAGCAAAGGCCTATCTTTTCTTCTAAATATCTTTCTATGGACCACAATTCAGAAGAGCAGTTTTAGTTCCAATTAAAAGCCATCATTGCCATTCAATATTTCTGGAACATATCCCAGGGAAGCCTTCAGGTAAGAGCACAACCTCACAGAATGGCACTTCCTATCATCGCCATCTGTGGCAATAAAATGTCACTGCTACTGATGTTTTAGACTTTCAAACACTGTCATGTTCTTATAGATGGTAGAGGCAGTCCATAACAATGGAAATCTACTTGTTTTCCTGTTGAGATTTTAAAACTCTACATAACCATATTTATGGAAAGATTCTATAACTAGGCTAGAAATAATGACAAGATAACAGAAGTCAGCTCCCAGTTATTTCAGAATAATCTATTTAAGGAAGACACTATTTAAAGAAACTTTAAATGTGTTTCTTCTGCTTTAAAGATGTCAGGTCCCCATTCATTTTATTAAGTTCTACATGCCTTTGTTGCCAAAACTAGAGCACACAGATTCAGTCACAGAAAATTAAGCCACCTAAGTAAGCGAAATTTTTCACAGGAATGAACAATAATATAAAAAGGCAGTATTCCACTGTTCTTTACCAACACACAAAAGAAAGAATTTATTAAGATATCCTAAGCCAACAAAAATATTTCATGAATAGGGTGGTCAGGGTGAACCTCCTGTTCTCATAACAAGATAGCTCTGTTCATTGTATCATTACAGTTTCCTCACAGATACTAAGACAGTGCAACTACACACACAGAGTGCATTGAATAAATATCCTAAGGTTTCCTCAGCTGTCATTACTGCCACTTGCTCACATCACAAAATACATATTTTTATTATTACTCTGACTAAACAGTGTTGTAATATCCCAAACTATACTCTTACCTAAAATAAATTCCCATTTTAAAAGGGAAAATTTTCTTATTTTTTGCTTCATGTTAAACTGTTCTCAAAATGAAAAATTTCCATTTTCAGACAGATGTGATCTACAGGTGCTTACCTGTGCTGGACAAAAATTAAGATATTCTCTAATAATTTCAAGCAAAAAATCAGGGTTTAGTTTTTCAAAATATTCCACACCAAGAGGAAATACATGCAAAGATGAAAAGTGAGTATCCAGGACATCATTCAATAAAGCAAAAACTTCTTCTTGTCTCTTGCGTTTTTTCATAGCTAGGATTGCATGCAGGAAAGATAATTCCTACAAAAAAGAAAAAAAAATCACAAAACACCAAACATTCTGCATATTCCAGATACATTCATCTGTTACTCATACAATGCTACATAATTATTAATGTTATCCACTTCTTTATATTTAGGGATACTCTAAGACATTTACTATGTTGTAAAGCACACTTGATTATTATTCTATCAATTCATTCCTTTATTTTGTGCGTGAAGCTTTACATTTGTCTGATCACAAAATCTTGAAAGTAATTAATATTTGTCCCTCCCTGACATTTCAAACTTACCTTCAGAACAAAAACACAGCTAGAAAGTGATGATTTTGCTCTGCAAGCAAACAGCCTGGTTGCAAAGTTAAGCAACACATTAACTTAACCAGAAAAACTGAGACTTAACAGAACTCCATTAAGAATGTTCTACTCAAGTGACTGTAATACTTAGAAGGCCACAGTTCAGATTGTAATCAAAGTATCTCAGTAAAGAAAGATGCCTCCTACCCCAGATTTCCCAATGGACTGCTGAATTTCATTAAGAAACTCCAACTGCTGCTCCGCATCTTCTAATTGCCCTTGTATTAGCTGACAACGGATAATTCCTGTAACACATGGAAAGACTTTACTGCCCATTCATCTTCCTAGTCAAACACATGCTTTCCTTTACAGAACTAACTTTTCCTCTCCTCAACCTCTTCATAAAGCAGTAACAGGAAAAGAAAGAATGGATTGAGACTTGTGGTAATGCAGATTTTACATACTCTGAAAAACCGAGGGTAGGTGACCCATGACTGATACATTAATATGCTATAAAGCAGTTTGAAATGGTAAATCTTCAACTGGTTCTAGACTAAGGAGAAGCACCATAAAGTCTTCAATTCTGAAGAAGTACAAGAAGAAAAACAACCTCAAGCACACCTAAACTGTTCCTGTCATATAAAGTTTTAATACTGTTTAAGGCCATGGCACAGTCAAGGAGAAAAAAAATACAGGGAAAAAAATCATGTCAGGCAAATATGACATATTTACACTCCATTGTCTTGACACAAATGGGCCTTATTATAAAATGGGGGGTTTTGGATGTGACACATATATCCAAAGCATGATGTTTTGACTTGATTATGGTCTTCAATCTAATTTGGACAAAATGAGGACATCAGTCGCTTGTTCTATCATGCCCTTGGTTTTCTTCTTTTTATAGTGCCTAAGAGTTCTCTAGTTCTTTGGCATTAAAATACAGCAAAATATCTGTTCCTACTATTACTTCGAGAACTTTAATTTAGAAAAGATTAATTTTTCAATAAGGAACACCAAAAGACACATTCAGTAAGGAGAATTGCCACAAGAATGAAAGCACACAATGAATCTGAAGATACAACTTAGTGCTCCTATTCTAATAATTCTGGATTTCCTAGTACCAGTGATGGGGAAAATTGATCAAAAAACATTGTCTAGTAAAAATCTAAAGAAAGAGTAAGACCTTACCAGTTAGTGCAGAAACACTTGTTTCATCAAGTGTCATAGCAGTCTTGTACCATTTTTGGGCTTCTTTCACGTTCCCTTGTAAAATCATTTGGTAGCCAAGTTCAGTAGCAAATTCTGCATTGTCAGATGCCAAATCAAATGCTCTTTGTACTAAGGTCTGTGTATGTTGAAGGATGAGCTGGTTCCGGCCACACTAATGGTAAGAACAATCTTTAAGCCTTAAGCTTTTCTTGGTTTTTGGATTCAATTAGACAAATATACTGAATGTAGCCAGATCAGTACGGACATCATCTCATCTAAAAATAAATTACTCTGCAGTAGTTCTGTAAGAACTGTGACATTAATGGGGGATGGATTCAAACATAAATATACAATACCATACAATAAGGAATAGTTGCTTTGAGTGCTTCCTTACAGCAATTTTTGATAAGTATAGAGATTAAAGAAACCTTCACTTTAAAGGTTTTGTGATTAACCATGCCAGTTTCCTACAGTAAGAAGATTGTTGGTGAACATTTGAGTGTATTTTCACTGTTTCTTACTTAAAAGCAAGTGGTTAATCCATTTTTGGAATGACATGGTTTAAACATTGTAACTCATGCTGAATACAAGACTTGAAAAATGTGGTTAACAAGGCTACATGAGTTAATCTATTTCAATTGTCCACAATTTTCTATTTTTTAGTAGACGTTTAACATCTGTCAACCAAAAAATACAAAAAACCGAGGATATATAGATAGCTGTATGCTGCTTAAGGAAAAAAAAAAAGCATACTCACTGTTCTACTGAAAGCTAAAGCCATTTTACAGAATAGCTCAGAATTATGCGGTTCTAATCTATCCAGTGCTTTAATCAGGTCTCCAAGTCTTGCTGAAGCCTTGGAGAAAAAGTAATAATATCATAAATAATAGAAAGAATTAATAAATTAGGACAATCAAAGAGTTTGCACTATAAACTACTCACATTTTTACTATGCATTAGTGTCTTGAAATGTAAATTCAAAGGTTTTCAGGGTGAGGAGTTAGCCTTGAGAACTCCTAAGACAATACTTTGGAATAGTAAAGTGACAATAAAGCAGACCATGTGTCCTTTATTCATGCTCTAAAAAGGTGAAAGCTTGAGCTAAGTCTGATACAAGACACACATGTTTAAAAGCAAAGCATTTCCAAGTACTTTTAACATTTGTTTCTCAAAACACCTAAAGGGATGTTCTGGGCATACAATAATAAGGTAGACAGGTTCTTTTAATATGGTTTTAGATGCGGGCACCTGGAATGTGTAAACTCAATAGGCCTTGAATTTTTTCCATAGACATGACTCTTAGTTACATGTGACACTGTACTCCAGAACCTTTAGCAAACACTCATGTCCAACAAGGTTCCTTCCTGGATGGCTTCACTGGAGTCAGCAATTCTTCCTAATTCTCCATATTTTCCATGATTGTGCATTAGACTTAAATTTGATTGTAAGGATGCTAATGACTGAGTTCTTTGCAATAACTGAAAATGTGTTAAACAACACAAACACCTTTCCTTCTAGTATTTGAAAACACCTAAAACACAATAAAAACACGGGGGTTTTTTGCTAATTTTCCACTTAAATTATGACAATATTTTTGCATAATGAGAAAAAACATAGAACAAATTTTTTGTGACAATTTAGATCCACTATTTTAGAAATTCCCAAAAAATGGCAAAACTGCCATACATACAAAATACATACATTGAGCCCTGTGCAAGAAAATGGATCTTGGGAGTAGAAGGAAAAGTAGCATAGAATGCTTAGAGCTCAAAAACCACCACAATAATTGTCAAAAAATGATGAACAAAACAGTTGTAACAACTATGACCTGCTTCCCAAAATCTATCACTACAAGACCTCATTATTTCCTTTATTTCAATTAATAAAATATTTAAAATAACAGAAGGCTTACAATAACTTATGAATTTATCAAAACAGCATTTAAACAAAAAACTTTGATGATTCATATCAACATGATTCAGTTAACTGAATTCAGTTAACAGATCAGATTTCTGTTTGGCTTGACACCTGGAAAGATGGACGTTAAAAATTATCTTTTCCTTGATATCCAGAAAACACCTCAGCAATAAGCTAAAGTAGCCCCTCAAATCAGAATAGGTGAATCTACGTCCTGCAGATTAGGGCAGCACAGGACCAGCCAATGTACATGAGGAGAATACATAAAGAAGACAGCCTTTGTAGAGACTAAATGCCACATGCACTATGTTGTGCTCAACATTTTGCCAATAAAAGACTCACCTCAGATATATCTCCTTCCCTGCACAGATGATGCAGGGCCTCCATTCTTATGGCTTCTAAATTGAGGGGATCTTTCTGCAATAGTCTAAAGCCAAACAAAAGATGAATGTAAAGAAACCAAACCAAACACTTGCTCATTTATCTATTTTATCCTACCAGAGGAATAGAATAACTTGTATTTCACAGTCATTTTACATCACAGATCTCAACTGAAAGCACAGCTCTCATTTCACACCTATCTCAAGAACAATCCTCTTCCATCCAAAATGAATTCATGTACTGATGTAGCATCCTCACAGAACTGCAAGGCTGGGTTACAACAAAACTTAATTTACTTGAAATTTATTTTTAAAAAACTGATGCAACTAATTCAGATTCATTAACAATGAATGGAAACCTATCTGCTTTTGTTTCAAAGTGTCCTTAGAGTGTAAACATGGCAAGAAAATAACTTAGTGGTGTTCTACTTCATACTCAACCTATGTGCCGTTTCAATTGTCTGCTCCCAGTCCTGCAAGGCGAGCTGTAGCTTCATTTTCTTTATGAAAGCAGGAATGAAGTTTGGGAAGTTTGCAATTATCTGATTCACAATTTCCAGAGCTCCTGAGTAATTCTGTCGGACCTCAAAATACTGGGCCTAATGGAAGGAAGAAAAGCCATATCAAGATCCTGTACACTCACACAGGTGAGAAGATTCAGAACTTCTTTCATACAGAAACCAGGAAAAAGAGCTAGAGAGAAAAAACTCTCTCCTGAAGTAACAGTTTTACCTGAGTATGAACCACAACTAGACATATTGCGACCATCAAATAGCAAAGGATGATGTGTAAAGCCTGGTGTCTGTAACAAAGGCAACTGCAGTATTTGCAACTTACTATCATTTGCAAGCAAGAAAAACAGACGTAGCTGACAAGCAAAGTTGTTTTATTAGGCTTCAAATACCTCTGCATGAAGTATCCCAGAGTTACAGGATATTTAACACAACCCACTGATGAAGCATTTATTCAAGCTCTGAGGTAAGCACCATGTAAAAATCTAAACTCAGCAGGTAACTATTGTTGTTGACAGAATTAACAATTTTCTAATTGTAACACCATTCACAGGGTATTCCAAAAACAAAACTTTCAGAAGTCAAGAATCACAGGTTTAAATTAATTCAAGTGGAAATAAATTTAGGACTTAAACCCTGTTTTGCTTTGATGCTTTGATTTTACTTACCATATTCCAGGTGACTGAATGTGTGCTGTTTTATTTCATCTTTTTAAGACAGAAATGATGCAAACACAGTAGTTTCTGAGAGTTAATTTCTTAAGCCCTAGTAAAATCCTTGTCTGTCTAAACCCTAATTACAGTAACTACATTTGACATATGCTCTTAATCTAATTCCACAGTCCACATGCAGCCAAGCACACACACCTAAGCCAATATCATTGTGCACACTCTCCTGAACTTCAGTCTTCTAATATTCGTTGAACAATTTTTTCTACATTCAGCTTTAGAATACTAAACAAACAGCATATTAATGAGTAAAAATGTCTGCACTATAAAGTAACATGCTCTGAAACAGAAAATTTGTAAAGAAAACAATGCATACCACTCCTTTAATTAAATATAATCATTGATATTTACATGAGCACAAATGAACACGTGAAACACACTAATGACAACTTAAAAAAGAGTTTTAACAATATAAAAAAAATCACATTACAGTGTTTACTACATTTTGGTACACAGCAATTTTGTAATGTGCATAGGTGTCACAAAAGGAAAAGACCACACATTTGTACATTTTCAAGAGATTTGAAACTCATTTTGTACTTATAAATACATTAACAGAAAGGTTTTCTTGTGTGCATAGCAAAATCATACCCACAGTACACATTTAGATTGACTGAATTTAATCTGTACCTTTCTTTTACCTTGGTGTCTGAAGAACCCTGAAGTACCTACAGGGTCTGAGCTGTATCTCTGTTCCTTGGACAAGCTCATTAGGCACTACTCTTCTCAGCATCTCTCCAATCACTCTACAAGACTAGTACAACATTTAGGAAGAGTTGAAATAATGAAGTAAACTTACTTTACCAAGCAATGCAAAAACATCATTGCCTTCCTGCAGTGCTTCATCAAAGTATTTCAGAGCTTTTTTAATGTGAGTTTCTTTCCCACAGGTGAGATCAAGCCATGCTTTCAAAATTAACCCCTATTAAAAAAATACAAATTGGAATTCTTTGCTAACCACGTAATAGAAAATTATACTAGATACAATAAGCAGACATAACCTAAATAAAGAACTTTGAGTATCTATTTTAACTACTTCAGAGACATAACCAGTCTGTAGCATAACCTAAGATTTAACAATTTATTCCAGAGTTAAATTAATCAAATGGTACATTTACTTACAGAATTAGAAAAAGGACAATGGTACCAAACAAGTCTAACATGCTCAGTAATCAGAATAAAACCTCACAAATGTGATCACATTAGACAGAATACTTTCTGCAAACATTTCAGCACAATATTTTCTTAAGATTTTGTTTATATGAGACACCAAGAAATATACTGGTGCTGAAAAAAGTGAGAAACTTGTGTTTTTTCCTCTACTTTGAAAAACTTGCATGTAAAAGGCAAAACTCATGACATTTCTCAAATCCTCAAAAGTGTAATTAAAAGAACACCCAAACTTTAAAAAGGTGAATGTGTCTTTCCACTGAAGAACTTAATACTTGTAATGAATGAAATTTGTCTTATGTGTTCCAAACATTGATTATAGCTTAAGTAAATAAAATCTATTTTGAAGTGCTGAATTATTTAATCAAATTGTAACTGCCATCAAAACAAAAATTTAAAATACAAAATAACACTAGCTTGTTTAGAAGGTAAGGAAATGGGTCCTGTATTTAAAACTCAAAGGCTAGTAGAAGTGCAATTTTGTAATTGCTAACAATCAGGATCATGATTTTGTCATACAATGGAAACTGGCTGAACTTTGAATCCTCAAGCACTTGTGAAAGAAAGGCAGGTGCTGTAGTTCTATACAAGGAGTACATAAACTACCTTATCAAAATAAGTGTATAGTAAAAAAATCCTATTTCACCAAGTTTTAACTCTAGTCGCCTCTAAAAAAAATCAGATGTAAACATTTAAACATAATTTCATATTACCAAACTAGAAAAAGAGCTAACCATAAGTCAACAACAAAAAATTTATATATTTAAGTACTGATGTACTTTTTCTTTTCTATGCATGTGTGTGTCAAAAAAAAAAAAATTACTTCAAATACTTTAGAATAGTTCAGCTGGAAATATTTCACACTAAGCAACATACACAAATAATATTTCTTAAGAATAAAGGCATGCAACCAAAACCAAACTACCAGTTTCAATAAGCAAAGTCATAAATACTGCTATTTCACCAAAACGTCCTATTAATCTTTTACATTCATGAAAGGTAAAAACCAGTTACCTCTTTGCCACCACCAGAAACTTTGATCATTCTATCAACGTATTCACGGGCTTTGTCCTCACGGCCGAGATGCCACAGGAACAAGCCAGCGTAGTACAGAGCCTGCTGCCCTGCTGTTTTACGCTGCTCCTTCAGCCTCGCATCCAGCTCTAGAACAGCATCTCGATCTGAAAAGGTTTGGTTCAGAGTTCTTGTTGAGAGCATCCAAAATGTTACCAAAGAGCTGCACATAAGCCAAGGGCTTCCAAAGCAAACGCTGTTTTCTGTACTGTACACTGATAAACATGCAGCAATCCCACCCCATTAGCAATAATTCTCAGGTACAGATGGAAAAGGCAGAAGAGGGTTCCCGTCAGCAGGGCTGATGGGGAGGTCCCAGATGGTTGGTGGTTAGCCAACGTGATGTCCATCTATGAGAAGTGCAGGAAGGCAGATCTGGGAAACTACAGGCCTGTCAGCCTGACCTTGCTGTCAGGGAAGGTCATGGATCAGATTACTGAGTGCCATCACACAGCACCTACAGGACACCCAGGGGATCAGGTCCAGCCTGGCCAACCTGATCTCCTGCTCTGACAATGGTGACCCACCTAATGAATGAGGGAAAGGCTCTTGCTCTCAGAGAGTCCCAAAATCCACAATAATTTTGCTGTCCTGCAGAATTAATCCTCAAGCACTCAGATAAGAGTGATGCCATTAATCAGAGCTGTTTCACATCAAGTTGTTTAACAAACTGTCAGCAGCAGCTATAAATCTGCACAGTGACAAAGATACTGTGGCAACAGTTTAATGACCACTCAGTGCACCTGATAAACCAACTCTGATTTTGAGAATGTAATTATTAACAAAATCATCCCAGCTTTTAGGTTGGAGAAAGGAATACTAAAATTCACAAAATTCTTTTCTCCATTTGTATGGAGATAACTTGAAAGATAGAAATGGCATGGCTCTGAAGAGTTTTCAAGTTGCAGTTCTGCTCAAAAGCACCAATAACAGACATGAGTGAACAACAACCACAAGAAGTTTGATTAATTTTTTTTTTTCCCTCAAAGATTTTTCATCATGATCAGTAAGTCAGATTTTGTGTGTGGGTGTGTGTGTGATTTTAACATTCACTCTTATGCTTCAGAGTTTTGTGGTTTGGTATTTTGTTTAGAATCTTGGTATGCATCACTCAAATCAGTAATAGATCCTATGGCAAATGCAAATCCAGCATTTTTAACCTAGGCAGAATTAGCCCACAACTCTCGGGCCTTCACACAGAGATGTTTAAAACATGAAACAGCATGTCTTAACAGGCATACCTGGATTAGGGCTCTTTTTATGGGCATATATCAGAGCCATCATTGTACAAAGTGACACCTCCTGTTTGTTTTTAATAGACTCTAACTGTCGAATACTTTCTTGGACATCACCTAGTAAAAAAGCACAGAATAAGTTATCACACTTTTCAAGGTAAAGAATATCATCAAACATCAATCTGATTTAAATTTTCCCATTTACTTTTTCTTCCATGCTTTTGTTCATTATTCATACACACACTTTCACTTGTTTGTGCAAGTCTTTCAAGCAGACACAGGAAAGAAAATAGCATCTTAATTCAAGGAACTTGAATTAAGTGCTAATTCTGCCAACTGTCAGAGAGATGAAAATCACATTTATTATTTTATGCAGGGTATTGAGCAGCTCTTTTTGCTCCTGTTTCTTTATATAACCAGGCTTTTTGCCTTGTTTGTGTGAATATTTTGAATATTAGCAAAATAGACAGTACGTTGAAAAATGAAAGGATTCTTCTATAAAAACATGGAAGTTTGTGAGCAGACACAGCCCCTAAAAACCGCACATGTTCCTAGACTTGCCTCAGACTTCCCCCATGTTGGCTTAACTGATGTTATTTCTGACATCCTTGGAATATACATGTTGCTAAATAAATTTCTCAGAACAGTATAATTTACATAAAGACTCCCAATAGGTATTAGCTGTCAGTTTCCATGAGACAGAGGATACAACAAAAATAACACAGCCGCTTTGAAGAAAAGAGCTGTCAGCTGGGAGACACTAGTGAGTTTCTGTTCAAATTCAAGATGCTTTTGGGCAGGGCTTGAATTCCCTCCAGGGAACCCACTTACCGATGTTCATGAAATCACGAAAAAGAAAAATACTTGTGATTTCTCACTTTGGTACGATCCTGTGTAGATCACTTTCATTCAAACCTGGGAGGAGCGGTGACATATAACACACCGGTAATTTACTCAACATGGAATGAACACATTCAAACTCCGCAGCATCGCTTTTCCCTGCGCAGCCGCTCGGGCTGAGCTCCGGGAGGCGAGGGAAGGCTCCGGGAGAGCGGCCCCGCTCCGTTACCTGCCCTCAGCGCGCCGTAGGCCCGGTAGAACTGCAGCACCGGGTCCGCGCCCAGCCGCGCCAGCGCCTCCTCCGCCGCGGCCCGGACGTGCTGGAAGAGCCCCTGCTGGCAGTAGTAATTGAGCAGCGCCTGCGGGGAAGCGGCCGCGGGTCACCCGTGCCAGCGCTTGGCCCGGGACGGCCCCGGGGACACCGCGCCCACCGTCCCGTCCCGCCCAGCCCGGCACCCCCATCCCTCCCTCCGCCGGGGCGGGACGGCGGTGGCGCCCACCTGCTGCTCCTCAGCGTCCATGGTTGCTAGCCGACCCCACTGCGGGGGGGCTCCGGAAGGGTGCGGATAGCGCTCTGCCATTG
>VXBR01006565.1:1473374-1494546 GCA_013400215.1 Cisticola juncidis
CCCCCCCTTTTCCTCATGGAGAATTAGAGTTGCAAAGACTAGTAAAATGCAGGTTTTCCTGTGGAGGTGAAAGCGTCCTCAGCCCTAATTTCTAGCCAGCAGACACAAAGGTTGCTAAGGAGCATTCCTTTGGGGTGGGAGTGCAGTCCATGCACCAGGAAAGCCGGCAGTGATGCGCCAGGAGCGGAACGCAGCCTCAGGGAGTTTGGAGAAGCTGCCAGGCTCTCCTGGCAGAGGGCTCAGAGTGACCTTTCCTAGCCAGCCCATCACACCTGGCTGTCACACACTCCTCGTCCCCAGCGTCGGGAAGGTGCCAAAGCAGCACTATGCAGTAAGCATGCTTGTGTTTCCTTGGGCAATCCTCTGATTTTCCTGCTAGTTTTAAGTTCTGCTTGACTTGTTCTGAAGCAACATTTAGGCTTTTGTAACATTTAAAACTTAATACACGTATGAGAAACAAGTTGGGGTTTTTAACATAATTTTAAAGGTGATCCTTTAAGACATATTTTGTCCATATTATAATCTGAGAATACTTATCTTTTCTTTTTGATACTTATGCATTTTGAATCAAAGTCGTAGAGTTCTTTTTTCATAATGTATTTCACAACAATTTTACAGAGAAAAATTTCCCTCTCTTGAAAAAATTTTGATGATTTTCAGGGGAAATGCTATGAAATTTTATTTCTGCATTAGCCCCTAAGTAAGCATACAGACTACAACTGGTTTCATATTAAGTTCAGTGTTCACCTATGAGTGTTTTCATTGTAAGCTGTAGGGGAATGAAGTATAAAATGATGTAAACATGTAAAACTAATATTTTCAGAAATTCACTGAAGCAATTGATAAAGAATAAGGAACAGGCCCACTTTACAGATGCATTTGTTTTTTCCCCACTGGTATCCACAAATGGTTGCTTCCAGGAATAGGGTTCTTCCAGAGAGATTTTTAAAATACCTGAGGAAAAGACCAATGATTTATTCATTCCACCACCACCTTACATTTTTCAGAAATGCACTCAAATATGAGATGCTCTGTAGCCTGTTTGTGAACAGCACCCAGCAAGAATAAACTGGCTCTCAATCCAAGTTGAGGAATATCATGGATCTGGCACTATTTTCTGTCCTCATTTTGCCTTTGTAAACTCTTAAATGCTCAGTTCTCATTCCTGTCCCTGGTCTGAGCCTCTGGGACACACTCAGGACGGCTCTGGTGTCTGATGGCTGTGCACTCCACTGAATGGAGCTGCTGCGTGAAGTCACTCGGGGCAGAACTACTGATACATGCAGAAGCACCACTGTCTAACACAGTAAATAAGAAATTCCTAATTTGTGACTAACAAGCAAGTCCCAAGGATTTTCTCACATGGAAGAACAGTGTAGCTGCTGTAAAGGTTTTCAGTATTCTCACATTCTACGGTTTAAAAGCCTACCCTTTTTATATTAATGTCAGATAAGAAACAAAAGCAGAACATACAATAAAAAAATGTAATCTTTATTATTTTGACGCATTAATAATGTTCTTTAGCATCAGTTAGGGTAATAGCATTTTCCTGCATGCACTTCACTAATACAGATTTAGTCAATAATTTTAATAAAAGTATTCTATATTTAATTTTCCTGTGTAAGAAACATAAAATGTCCTGATGGATTGGATTATACAATTTTGCTACTTTCTCTTTGTGAAAAAATATCATGGACCCTAGATAACATTTGGAACTGTTCAAGCGCAGCATGGATTAAAAAAAAAGAAAATTGTGAGTAATATGAGAAAGATTCAGGATTCTCTGAAAGAAAGGTTGTATCTGAAAACTTATGATGCAGGCACTGCTTAGACATTCAATTTGAACTTTAGACCATTTCCCAGCTGCAAATAAAAAACAAAACATAGCTTTTTAGAAGTAAATTATGTACTTATTTCGCAGAAATTATTTATATGTTGGCAAATACTGTAAAAAGTAAGACCCTACAGTTATCCATTCACTGAGTTATATCTTGTTCTCTGGAGTTCTTCTGTGAAAAAGTGCTATGGACTGAAAGTAACAAAAATGTTGTGACATCAACCTGAAGATAAAAGTCAGTTCTTTTTTTATGTACATAATGCTGCAAAATAAAATAAAATGATTTTTACAGTATTTATATTTGCTTATAAAATCCTAACATTATTTTCAACAGCTTTAGTAGTTTTCAATGTCTGTACAGTTTGGATATACACTATATGCTTTTCACTGAAAATTCAGAAATGTAAACCAAACAAGCTCCTAAATAGCTGCAAAATATTGCTTAATGGTATGGAGGAATGAGGTCTTTTTGAGTAGTTTATTTCATTTAACTCTGATGTATGGCTTCCCATGTTTAAGAATCCTGGACAGTCAAAGGAATAGCAGCATAGGCCATATAAACATGCATTGATTGCATCCAAACTATCTATAATGGTAGATAATACGTAATTTTACCTGTTGAATGCTTGCACACTACAGTTATTGTGGTACATATTTGATGCAATAAATGTGCTAAAGTCATTATCTGTTTGCTCAAACATGCACCACAGGTTAAAAATTATTTACACAGCAGAGGGCTTTTCATTTATGTGTACAACATCAACCTTACTGAGAGCTGAAGATGGCTAAACAATACTGCAGGATAAAGCAGAACAACTTTACAGAGGGCTCTTTTTGATCAATTTGGTGGGCTGAGGCAGATTCATTAGTATTCGTATGCAGAAAGACATTTGACAAAGACAAAATCTGTGACTGCAGACCTAGGAAGAAGTTTGCACCTTCTGAAACTTAATGGTCTGTGCAAAAAGTAAACTGTATTTCCTATTCTTGTGAGTTGTAGAGGACTTTACAGGCATACTAAGACTTGTTTGAACATGATACAACATGAATACATTAATTAAGCACCTCAAAATCTGTTATTCCTTTCCAGAAACACTGTGCTAAAAAAATCTGTTGCTTTTTGTGACTTAATGTTTGTTATTTTCATGCATGATCTATAAGTGCAGCATGCCTTCATGCAAATAATTTCTGTGTGTATATTAGTTGTATAATAGAATACCTGGCCCTTGTACCTGTAAAGGTGTACTTGATTCCCTTCCCCAACAGAAGCCCCATTTACAAAAATAGTCACATATAATAAACAACATATGAATAAAAACAAGATGAATCCACCAACACAGATTTTGTAAAAATATGAAGTATGTGGCAGTTGAAATGCAAACAGTGGATACAGTTACCATATTGTCTTATGCTAAACACACAAATACTTGGTTTCACACCCCTTTAACTGGTCCCTACAGTCTGTGTAGCCATTTTTTCTCTCCTCTTCAGCAGTGTCAGCTGGTAGTGAGAACAGTAACCTCCTGTCAAGGTTGTTTCTTCTTATCACAGTCACTGACAAGGGCTCACTGTCTTTTAATAGGCACTGACCTTTAATGTACAGTATATTTGTAAAAATTGTCAGTTTGGCATAGACCTCCTTCAGGAGTCCTGTTGACACAAACACATAATCCTTACAGGCTATGAACTACTTTGCACATATATGATTTTGCTCACCATTTGCTCTTATTTCTGACCATCTTTATCTTCCTTTTCATGCTTTTCTTTGATTGGCCTTATTACACGATCATAAGAAGGTGGACAAACTGCTGTTGATGCGGTTATGTCTGTTTTCTCTGTAAATGAGTTTTCATTTAACTTGTCAATAAGGATTTCATCTTTCAGACCCTGACCAGCCCCACCTTCAGTTTTATTTTTGTTATAGATAAAGGAAGCTTGTTTTACTGTTCGTTTTAAAAGGTGACGTCTGAAAGCGCGCTGAATAATAACGGCAGACACCTCCTCCTGTTTTCGTTTCAATGTAGTCGTAATTGGTTCATAGGAAGCTTTCGAGGGATTGGATGCCATGAACCGATCTTCCATCTGTATTCTGAGGGCGTCCATCTCCCCACTTTCCCCCAAGACACGCTTTGTGAAAGCAAACAAGATGTCAAGGCAGTGAATTCTGTCACCGCTCACCATGGGCAGATCCATTGCAATAAGCTGGACTTTGTTTGGTTTTGGTAGATGAAGGGGAGGATCAAGTGCTGCTGCAAAATCAGATAATTTCTCAAATTCCATGAATTGTGTTGCATCAGGATCAAACTTCTCCCAGACTTCATAGAACATCTCAAAGTCATCCTCACTCAAGGGTTCAGCGCTTTCTTCGGTAGCAACACCGAAGTTCTCCAAAATCACAGCGATGTACATGTTCACCACCACCAGAAAGGAGATGATAATGTAGCTGACAAAGAAGAAAATCCCAACAGAAGGGTTGCCACAGTCACCCTTCACAGAGCTCCCTGGATGAGCCTTGTTAGGGTCACAGTCTGGCTCCCCACTGTTCAGGATTGGGGCGAGCAAACCGTCCCAGCCAGCGGACGTGGTGATCTGAAACAGGCAGATCATGCTGTTGCCAAACGTTTCAAAGTTGAACATGTCGTCAATCCCAGCTTCCCTCTTGACATAGGCAAAGTTGGACATGCCAAATATGGCATAAATGAACATGACCAGGAAGAGCAGCAGCCCAATGTTGAACAAAGCAGGAAGAGACATCATCAAAGCAAAAAGCAGCGTGCGGATCCCCTTGGCGCCTTTAATGAGGCGCAGGATTCGACCGATTCGGGCAAGCCGGATGACTCTGAATAGTGTGGGAGATACAAAGTACTTCTCAATCATCTCAGCTAAGAACATACCTAGGAAAAGAGAAAAAAAGAAAATAAGAAAACCAAGGTACATTACGAGTTAATCTCCACATCGCAATAGAAATTTAGAAACATAGTTTTAAAACTGGAAATTTTATGTAGCAATTATAGGTATTCTGTATATTTGTCTTGCATAATTTCTCTTTTAGGAGTTATACGTATTGTTTGCAGGTGCAGTAAATTTTGGTGGATTTTAACAGGTTTGATGTTTGGTTTAGCTAAACTACAATTTAAAATGTAAAGCTGAATGACTTGGCTTTAAATCTTGCAATGGCAAAAGCTCTCCATACAGCTTTGTTCAAGTATAAGTTCACCTCCTATACATTTTACCTTCTTTTTAGTTTAATTAACAAGACTTACCTACTATAGAGAGAATCACAACCACAAAATCAAAAATGTTCCAGCCTATAGTGAAGTAGTAATGGCGAAGTGAAATCAGTTTCAGGACAAATTCTCCAGTGAAAAGGACAATGAACACGAGGTTTATCCAGTATAAAATATTTTCCATTTCTTTGCTCTGGTCATCAGTTTCTACCATCATGGTAACCATGTTAAGGCAAATAAGAATCATGATGCTGATGTCAAAAACTTGCTGTGTCACAAAATCAAAGACCATGCCTTGGAATTTGTTCTGAGGAAGAAAGAAAAAAGAAACATCCAATACAAACTGTAATTTATTTTCTTTTCCTGTTAAAAGAAAGTAGAAAAAACACATGCAGTAAAAGAAAGTAGAAAAACACATGCAGTAAGGCTTATGAGATAAAATTGTAACTAGTGGTCTTAAGAAGAGTACTCAAATACAACTTAGTTCAGCCCCCTGTGTTGCATATTCATATATATAATAATTGTAAGTGAAAAAGAATTTTTTTCTTTTTGTATTCCATTTCTGCTGACTAATTTCCCAGTTACTGATAATTTTCAGTTGGCATATTTCTGCTCTCCCTATATCAATAAAAACTCTTTGTAAATAGCTGTTTGTCTGATGTGTATAAATAATTTTACCCCTGGTCTTGGTATAGGTTTTTGTGGTTTTTTGGATCCCAGCTTTTTCATTGCATTGTAGTATTTCTTCTGCTCTTCTGTCATAAATATGTCTTGACCTCCAAAGTAAAAACATGAAATCAGAACTGGTTATAATCACATTTATATGCAGTGCTGAAAATAAAAAACTCTTCGAGAAATACGATTGAATGATTCAAAAATCAAGAGGACGGAATTGGGAAAAATCTCCTGCGATTAAATGCAGCTGTCTACAATCTAAGCTTTTAGTCTAGAAGTCTGAACGTCCAGTACTACATCTCTCTCAAAAAACCAAAACAAAACAAACCCCCCCCCCCCCCCCCAGCAACATTTTTTAATAGTTATTTTCCTGGAACTCCAGGAAATAATTTTCAGTACCTCTTTTCTTTTCTAGGAAGAGATACAATAAATAGTATTTGAGGTTAATTCACTTATGAACTGTGATTTTAGTGAAAAAAAGGAAGAAGACAAAGGCAGGTTTTTAGAACAGGAATGTGCTTTAGATATCTCTAGTTTAGCAGTCACATTAGCATTAGGGCCCAAAGTCTTCAAGGTTCTTTAGAAGATGGATTATCAGACTTTGGAGCAACTTATCAGAAAGTTGAAGCACCCTTGGTACTATTAACAGCAAAATGCTCTCTTGTAAGTCTTTTGATTAGCTTTCATATTCAATGAAGTTCTGTTTAGCAAAAGCAGGAACCCGTCTTTGAAGTCTGACAGTGAAGATAAAGAAGCAATTATGAGTCTTTCATGGTAACCTAACCAAAATCCATAGTAGCCTTCTTTTAGAGACAGCTTGAATGAAAACCTTTGAGATTTCCCATGCCTCTTGAAGAAAATTTTTCCCTGGTTAGACACATTTGCACATATCTAGTTTCAGGAATGTGGATGCACACACAGAACTGGATACAGCCCTTCGGGGATGAGTGTGTGGGAAGAGTGAAGACATGGGAATGCATGGACTGTAAGCTAGATGGGCTCCCTGACAATATACCCCTAGGTATTTACCATGTACAGCTTCCAAAAATCTTGCTTAGTGTTTCTCATTATTAACATAAATCCAAAGTGATGCAGTCCAATAAAGCAAAAGTAAACTAGTAATTCCTATCTGCTTTGGTCCTTGAACTTTCATTGTTTTCTCTCTTTACAGAAAATAATTTAAAGGGAAGCATCTCCTACTAAGACCATCTACACCAGTGAGATTGTCTACATCTGCACTGTGAAACAATAAAAAAGGTCCTAAAATAGTTGCAAACCATTCCTGTTCTATATAGTTTCATCTTAGTGCCACAAAACAGAACTAGACTACTTGGCATCATTAAAATCATCTTTAGTTGCAGGATGAAATAATTTGTTGTGTTTCATAACCAGCTAGCTACTTTTTGTGTGCTTATAGAATAACTACAAATCAAGAATGAAAAAAAACCAAAAACAAAAAAACAAACAAACAAAAAAACCACACGAAGAAATTATGAGTGCTTTAATGTAGGGACCTAATTCAGGGATTGGATCATGCAGGAAGACTTCATGAAGTTTAGTCATGAAAAAGCAGATGATTTGAGGAACACTAAACTGGGCATTGACAATAGAAGGATCTGTCCCATTCACTAAATGAAAAATCTTATGACTTTAATGAATACTGCATATATGATATTGTCATAAAATTCTGCAGCTTTTTCAATTTTGAACAAACTATAGGTGTACTTTTCATATATCATGCACCTGCAAAAATTGCATATATTAGAATATATTTATAATGGAAATGAAACAATACTTATCTTCTTTTTTTGCTGATTGAAGTTGTCAATAATGACACCAATGAATAAATTCAGGGTGAAAAAAGACCCAAAAATTATAAAGATTACAAAATACAAGTACATGTACAAGTTATCTTCATACTTGGGTTGCTGTAACACCTAAGAAAAAAAGAAGTGAATTATCATTCTTAAGACTTCATGTGAAATTTTCAATCAAACAAGTGACAACCTTGCATAAGGTGTCCCCAGTATCTTGTATTTGGACAATATTCCTATCACTTATATCAATATATTTTGTGTATTCCACCTCTTGCTGATAGCATCTGTCAGTTTGCATTCAGCTGCCCACATTTTGCTACCACAGAATCTCATACTAATTAATTTAGTGTTTTTTCATCTACTGTATAGATATTAATTGCTTGTGTAAGATAAATACACAATTTTAGATAGACAGACTTTAGGGGACAAAGGATAATTTAAAATATTTGCAGTACTTACATCTCTTGAGTCAATAGCTGCATACATAATATCCATCCAGCCTTTAAATGTAGCCTGTAAACAGTACACACCTGTTTAAGCATTCTAAAGAAAATTCATTTAATAATTTCCAGCAACTCAGTATAGCACCAGGAATAATTAGTAGCATTAGATTTCTAAATAAGTTTGCTTGGCTTTCCATTCAGCTGCTCATCAGATATACTGCTGTGTATCCCATTACTTTGTCTTGATATGAACATTTTAAGCAATAAATATGATTAAATTATTTCTAGTTTCTAATTACCAAAAATTATAGAAGGCACTATAGAAGTTCATCAAATCATGTCAACTGTGAAAACTTTATACAGCTGGGTGTGTAGCCTTAGGTAACTGAGTTGCCACAAATTAAGACTGATGTGTAGTTTCTCTCTCCCAAATCAGAAAGGTGGCAACAAAATGGAACCAAAAATTTGATCAGCTCAGAAAAGGTATTTTCCTATCAATCAGAATCTACTTTGAAAGATTTTACCTGGTTTAATAATTCTATGTTCACTTAAAATATATTGTATTGTGGTTTACAGAGCCTAGATCTCTCAGATACATTCCGAGCTAAAGTAGTAGGAAGTTTTTTATGTGCATTGAACAGTTTATATGCCTCATAAATTACAGCAGTTACTGAAATTCTGTAGCTATTTCCTCTGCCTAAAATTTTTAAATTTTTATATTTGACAGTGAGGTATAGATTGCTTCATCAGAATGTTCGAAACAGAAAGTAATTTTCTCAGTTGTGGCAATTAGTTCTCTTTTAACTAGGCAACATCTCCAAGTAGAAATCACTTGGGGTTTAATCTAGCTGTGCCCAAAAATACAGCAAAATAAGGAAGTAGTTCTCTGGTTTTTAATCCTCATTACAATTTTGCAAACAAGGCTGCAGATTATTGGTTTCTTCATTTTCCTTGCCACAGAGACCAGTTGCAGGACAGAGTCAGGAATGGAACACTCTTCATCCGTGTTGTTTGCTGCATCACCATCACCTTGAAGTTTCCTTTCTAGTGGGAGTTTCAAAAAAACTTTTTTTATGCATGATACAGAGCAGTCTGGCATCATCCCAAGGTGAACTTAAAATGAAAAGGAATTATTTTTTTAAAGGAAAGGTCCCTCACACTTTTGAAACAGTGGAATATTTAAAAGAGCATGATTATCCTCAGATGCAAATCCAGTGTGCAGCAACTTTCACATCTTGGGGTCAACAGAGAAAATATGAAGCTCAGGCAACTCAACAGTATGATGGTGAAATCAAAATGTAGGATCAGAGGACCAATAGATCAAGAATAAATCTGAAACAAGTAGAAGTCAGCTGAAGAATTCAAAGTCCTGGTGGAATACTTGGACCACAAGGGATTAGGAAAGGTAGATAAGGTCTAATAATGTAATTACTAATGTATGTTTAACTTGTTCTCAAAGGCATTTCATGGTGAATACTCCACAACCTTATAAAAAACATGTATTGTGGCACTTCCTTTTATTATTTCTTAATACGTACATCCTTCTGTTGCCATGTAAGACTCACTTGTCATAGCCATTACATCTCTGAAGAATTGCAATAATCACCTTCATGCAGCATCTTTTACATTTTGCAAATTGATTGTGGCTGTCTTTCTTTTTTAGGTAGTGATCACTGTTCCTTCAATCTTCCCATGCAACCCTTGTTTTCCAGAACTCTGGTCTGTTTCCTTGTTTTCCTCTGAGATCTATTACATTAGTTCATCTCTTGCAATGGCAGCCAAAACAGGACTCAGTATTTCATCTAACAAGGTCTAAATAGGGCAAGATGATCACTTCATGTCTTAGAGTGCTGCTCTTGTTTCTGTCTTTGTACACTATTTGCATACTTTGGAATGCCACGACTTGAAATCAGCACTTCAGTCTGAAACATCACGTGAAAATGAGCACGTTTTTACTTCAGAAAGATGATGCAAATGATGGAGCGGCAAAGTGTGTGCTGCTGCTTCAGATTCAGACACATGATGATCTTTGCATATCATCCTCCAGGCAAAACAGAATAATTTTGGGGTATTTTGTAAATTTATTAGTGTGGCCTAGATAAAGTAGAGTCAATGCAAAAACACAGACTAATTTAAAAATGTTAAGCTTCACAATCAACACCAAAGTACTGCACTATAAATTGACTCTACCCTTTCACCTAGTGATAGGAAATAGAGCTGAAGAACTGAGCTTTACTGTTGTTATTGTTGTTGCTCTTGTTAAAAAGGAAACTTGAAAAGAGTGTGGGGTGGAAAAATATAGCATATTGCCATCTTGTGATTTCCACAAAAAGTTTCATAAAACTCTTAGATATTACAATTTTTGAAGAAATTAAGAAAGTCAAGATATCCCATTCAGTGAAAGCATGAATACTATTGTAGATGCATAGGCCTGCTTATATTTATCTGCAATCTGTTCTCTTTAAGAGAAATAAGGTATCATTTGCGTATTTTTGTATCCTGAAAGAAAATAACACAGAAAATGACCAAGAGATCAAACGATTAATTTCCATTTTTTGGATTGCCATATAAAATATATTGTATATTCTCAGTGACACTAAATCAGGAGTAATTAACTGATTTCAAAGATTACAGCAGTATAACTGAAGTCAGCATCTGTATCAAATGGTTCTTTTCCCGCCAAGGAAATTTCAATTACATATATTCAGATGCAGATTCAAACATAGTTAGAAAAACCAACAGAACAAAAATCCTTCATCTCTTTTACTATTGGTAAAAAACCATGGATTTGTTTTTCCTCCCTGATGAATCATTTCTAATGAAGCTGTAAGTCATGCTGGAGTTTTACCACTCAGATTCTTTACCAGAAATGATCACCATGAAGATTCACATTCCCTTTTGGAGATACAATAGCATCTTGCTTTTAAAATACTAACCTGCTGGAAGTTTGAACATATCTTAAACTTTTAGCCTTAGAATTCAGCTTCTGATTTTTTTTCCCATACACTTCAAGAGATGTGTTTTCTTAGTGATACCAGTAACAACAGTATAGTATAATACTGTGTTTTGAGACCCACTGATTTGCCACTTTTTATCCTGGTAAGCAAGGTATACTCCTACTAGCAGGATAAAAGCAGGCCTCTGCGAGATTTACTTACCAAGGAATCCAAATACTAGGTTCAAGTTAAAAGGCATAAGGCCATAAAATTATCAGGGCAGATGCCACATCTCTTTGTGTACACCAACCTCTTCCTCTTCACTCACTGGTGCATGACAATTATGAAAGGAATTTCTCCAGCAGACCTGTCTCTGCTTTGATGAGTCTCTTTAGGGACAGAGAGATACTCGAGCAAGTTCAGACCAAGAAATGAAAAAAGAGGCTTGAAGACCCACATAAACCAACATGATCTACGCTGCATTATAGAAGAAAAAATTCTTATAGAAGAAACGTGTAGTTATGTGACTGATGATATGAATAATTATATTCCAAATTATTTAAGAATTCTGGAAAACAGTCTGATCAACAAACTTGGTTTTGGCAATGACATGTATTGTTTGGCTGTACTTTTGGTCACAAAGAATTACAACATCACTATAATACTAAAGATTTTCCACACAAACCCTTCCCATGAAAGAAAAAAAAACCCAAGAAAGTCAACCAAAAATTAGGTAATGTTCTTTTCTTAGGCCTCTCATTCATGAAAGTCATTCACCATTACTGCCAAGTAAACTCAAGAAAGAGCTTTTTAGAGAGTTCCTTTGGCTGAAAAAGTTACTATCACACATTTGTATTTTTTGAGCCTGGAAATTATTTCTGAAATTACCGCTCTGTTACCATGAGAGTTTCTCCTAACTACCTGAGCATTCATATTAGAGGAGACTCTACCTTCTCACGCTCTGTTAATGTAAACACCAGCTATGTTTATGGAACATAGCCATAGCTTTGCATTCCATGCTGGGACAAACAAGATTGTGTGACAGCCTCCTTGACCTATGTGGTGGGAAGGTGGAAACTCCATCCTCCAATCCACAGGCTTCATAGCACCTGTATAAAGGTGCCCCCTTTAGTAAATAAAGGGTCTTCCTGCCCTGATCTCGATAGAACCCACACCTGTGTCCAAGTCTCATCTTTCCCTGGGAGCCCCACGTAGTAATACCGCTCTGCTTTTGAGTGTTTCTGTGTGAAATATATGTTTCTTTTCAATATCACTCTTTAAAAAATGGAAGAGTTTTCTGTGATGAACAATCCCATATACTGCCAGAAACATTAAAAAAAAAAAAAGTTCTTTATAGGACTCATTTATGTCTTTCCCAGAATAATAATGTCCTCAGTGCCTTGGTCTGAGGTTCTTTTGGTTTATTTATTTTTTTTTTGTCATACAAATGATACTAACTTCCATTAACAGTCACTCCTATTAGTGATACAGATAGTAAGGATGTACTTTGTGGTTCTTCTAACCCAGAAAAGCTGAAGGGATTTACAATATTCTTTGGCTGACTCAAAGGGTATGAGCCAGAGGGCAGAATGGAGAAGGGAAATAATGGGGAATAAGAAGCAGCATTCTGTATTTATTTTCTAGCCTCCTGGCCTTGTATCAGTAATTCATGCATTGATACTCTTCCCAGAGATTGTTGTTTGAAAAATGACATTGACCTCCCTGAGATTTTCTCAGGTCCAGCACTAGTAAAAGTCTGTGCCTGAGGCTGTTAAGGTGGAGAACCAAATAACTTCAGTAGAAAGGCCATTCATGTTCATTTTAGGCAAATAGAAAGCATGTCCACTTGGAACCATGGTTTTATAGTCAGCTTTTCAGACTCAGTATATAATTTTAAGCCAAATGCTAAACTTTTAATAGCTTTATCTTTGTTTCTGACACAGTAATATATACCTCTAATTGAGTCATACCTTAGCATCTGGTTTTTCTTTCTACTACTGCAAGCTGTTTAGGAAGGGTAAGAAAACCTAGGCCTATGACATACCTATTCAAGTCTCATGTTTATTTTGACTTGATGGCTTTGAAGTCTTGTTCTGGAGTTTGATCCAAAGTACTTTATATAGCACATAGAAAATCACCTTATTAGTATCTTTTTTGATTGAAAGCAAAGTAAGAATCTCAAACAGTTATGAATTGTGGCCTTGTTTTCTTTAAGGTGAAAAGACATAGATTCTCCATACATTTTAATGTATTAACTGAGAATCAAGCTGATATTATTCTTTCTTGGTCCTAGGACTCTTATCATTCCATAACTGCAAAATCATTACTTCTGGCTTACTTACCAAATACTGAAAGATGCAGGGCCAAGTTTCTGTTCTTTTCAATGACAGAAATGCCCCTGTTTTTCATGCTATGTCAAACAGAAAAGAACTTGATGCTTTTACAAGCATTTTAGCAATACAGAAAAATTAAGTGCTGTTGTTACTGACGTTCATCTCACACAAAAAGTCCTCCATCATTAAGCGAGGCTCTCATGTTCTTGCAAGACCTCTAAAGTGTAGATACTGCACAAATAAACAGGCTTGTCCTCCAGGAGAGCTAGGTCCCTCCGTGGTAGGTCTAGATAATTTTTCCTTTGGAAATGTGGGAACAATTGGCAAATTGCTCCTAATTTGCCTCCCAAAAATTTCAGTAATTTAAGAATCTAAGTCTTCATGTGAGAAATATTTGTGTCTTTTCAATGAGTAGAAGATTGAATAATCTATGCATAGGCAGGACACTGAGATAGATATGACTGTAAGTAGCTGAGGGTGATTGTGGCCACAAAGCCAGGAAGGAAATGAACCTGGAATAATTACCTGTGTCCCAAAGATGAATAGGTTAGTACTAGAAACAGAGTTGCAAACTTCTTGGAAAGAGTTTTGTTGATCTCTAGTTTCTCCTGAAACCCTGTAATGAAGCATTCTGCCTCCCTGGGTGAGTGGACTTCATAAATAAGGCAAAGAAAATAAATACTTCATGTCTTTAGTTATCAAAATCAAATCACCTTCAGTTCAATATTTTATTTCTTTTATACTATTGGTCCCTCTCCACTGTTTCCCCATGTAACAGTAAAGAAAGCAATCATAATGAAATTTAAATGTACAGATTTAATAGTCACACAGGTAAGATGCTGTATCAGCTGGGAGAGGCAGTTCACATTGCTCAGAACTATTGTTTTACACCTTGTGCAGGATGATGTCCGCACCAGTGCATCATGTTAATGATTTGTTTTACTGAGATTTTGTATAAACAACATAAAATTTGGAAACTTATTGAAAAGCAATAAAATGAAATCTAAGATACTTCAAGTTTAGATAGTAACCTCAAAAAACCCCGGAAACATAGAGGTTGCTGAAGGTACACAACAGAGTTTAAAGTCCAGCATTTTCTTGATTAAAGGTGGGTCAGATGCTGGGTCAGATTGTTAGCTACTTCAAAATACAAAGGCGGACAAAGTTGTGAGGACACAATTTTTGATAGTTAAGGCATAATCTCATAGTATCTTTCTGCATATATTTTCTTTCTTTTTCTTTCAGTATTTTCTAAATAAACTCCATGAGGTCCTCATGCACAGAAATATCAGGAAAATATTTCATAGGTTATAGTATCAATTGCTATTTTTCTTTTCTTATTTCTCTTCTGAGTGAGAAATTGCTTTTTAGATCAGATCTGCACTGGTGGCAGCCACAAATCTGAGATTTATTACCTGGAATTCTTTGTGACTTAATCATATCAGTGGAGATTTCTGTTTCCAGCAACTGGAAAACTAAAATATTTAGATACCTGAATACCATTCCTAGGTACTTCTAGAAAGTTTAAAAGGGGCTGAAGGACTAAGGGAATCATAAATAGGAAATGTGTAATTAGACGTCCTAAAAATTCTTTATTTGTCATAATAGACTCTACTTGCTGCTTATGATGAAAAGAGTAATCAATTACCAGTGTAGCATTACTTCTAAGTCACAGATAAAAATCATGAGGTAAATGTTTTGTCTCTTTGTTGCTAGAATTGCTTTTCACTACTGCACATAAACAGGAAAAGGTATATAAAGAGTGATCACTTACTACTTGCAGTAAAGAAAGATACCCAAATCCTACATTATCAAAGTTTACTTTCACGTTTTTCCATCGGGCACTTTGATTGTTTTTTATGAGTTCCTCGCACTGACTAAAATTGTTGATTTGTTCGACTTCAAACCTTTCATCAGTTGTGGTGTTAACACAGTAGTAGAACTTCCCAGCAAACAGATTTACTCCCATGATGCTGAAAATTAGCCAGAATATAAGACAAACGAGAAGCACGTTCATGATGGATGGAATTGCTCCTAAAAGGGCATTCACAACCACCTAGTACACAAATACAGGGGGAAAGAGAAAAGAGTATAAGCATATTTACAGCAAGACATTTTTGTATACTGTTTCACCATTCCTTAATAAATGCTTATTCAGAAACTAATACTATAAATTTTAAAGCAGTACATTAATAACTGTAGCATTGCACCATTCCTTTAAATTATTAACATTAGTAAATGTAATGAAAAGAAAATAAGTGAGAGAATGAAAATAAGTAATAGAAAAACAAAAGAGAACACCTGGCAGTAGTAAGACTTGTTCTAGATAAAAAAGAAAAATGTGCTCAATGAAAAATGTAGAAATAAAAAAATTTCTAAAAATGCATGAAATTATCGCTTAAAAGATGTTTAAAGCAAAATGGCAACCTGCAGATTTGATCAACATAGTTTTGAAATTTAAGCTGAAAACACAAATGCCATGAATCTAGAAACTAAGCTCTACATTAAAGAATTATGCGCGAATTAAAAACATAACTTTATTGCCTTATTGTTCCATGCAAGATTATAACAAAGATTAATTTCTTTGTATACAAAAGCAAGACAGGTTTGCAATATGTGTCTACTTGAATCAACATAATTTATTTCAAGCTCCAGTCTTCTTGTTTCATGTATTAAGTTAGCAATACCCTTCATTTATCTAAAAAAGGATATATTTAGGTCTTTTGATTTTGCATTTTTAATTACTTTTGGAGGGGTTGCCTTCTCAGACATTTGCAGGCAAGATGCCAATAAATCTTATATAAATAAAAGATGTATTGTTCTGATATATACAGTAATTAATCACACGTGTCTGTCAGATCTATCAAAACTTTTGGGATAAGCAGTTGTTTTTCCTCAAGTATCCAATTCCAGGTTCTCATTTAGAAGTCATATTTTATTTTAAATTTTACATTTTTTCTGCTGTAAACTTCTGGGACCTGGTAGGAAGGTAAAATAAAATATGAAGTAGGGCTCTGACTTTCAGTAATCTAAATCCTGCAGCGAGGCAGGAAAGGATTGGCATGGATATGGGAGTATATTAAATTGTCTTAGTCCATCTCTGTTCCCTGCAATACAGATACATTCTCCCCACTACCAACATAGTTGTGAGCAAGCTTAGAACTGCCCAGTCTTGCTACCTGTATTTCACAGCCTCTGGAAGGCCTTTGGAAGAGGAATATTGTGGTTGTGTTACTCATCACTCAGCACCCTCCTCCCCTCCTCCTTTCCAATGTTGTGGCCAGGAATTAGGACCTGTTTAGAGATCTTAGGTAGAAATGTTATTTTCAGGGCATATTTTCTTTTCATTTAGAAGGGTCTCCTCCATTGTCAGACAGTAGAAATGGGTCCTCTCTGTTGCAGAATAGTCCTTACCTTTTATAAAACCACTATTTTTTTTTTAATTTAGCACTTTTTTTTTTTTTTTTAATATAGCTTTTAGTTTTGGTGGTTAAAAGATCCCAGTGATAAATATGTTGCTACTTAGCTTCATGGAACTGAAAAAAACATATAAATTAGAAATGTAATTAGAAATTCTGAAATTTGTTCCAAGCCTGACCTGATCTATGACACTGCATTATGCTATTGCTGCTTTGAAATTCTAGGCCAGCTAGTGTGACAATTATCTTTTTTTTCTCCCCACTCATAAAAATGTTCCAGGTGGGTTACACTGATTGAATTCCTCAGATTAGTCTTGATGAAAAACCTGAAAATAAAGATGTCAAGAAAGAAAGATGGGGATTTAGTTCTGCAACTCAAATGAATTAAGTTACTTCTGCTCACACAAAGAATGGTTTTGCATGAATTGAGCACCTGTAGCAGTTACCTTTATAACAGCCCTGACATCCATTGAACCACAGCACAGATCCAGAGCAGGCAGCAGAATATTAACAGCAACAACAACTGTTACACAATAATGAATTGATAATAGTTGTAGAAAAAGAGATTTCTACAAAGTGCATCAGTGTGTCTTGCATCTTTAGATGAACAGGTAATGCAGTCTCACCACTGAGACCATGAAAAGATCAGCCACATCTTCTTGGATAAAAAGAGAACAGCTCCAGCAACTGTTCCAACAATGCTTCCAACAACTTAATTCATAGAGGTCACTGAAAACCCATCAAATGGTAATAATTTGTGGTCTCTACTGACCTGGCCTGGATGCGAACTGGTGACCTAGAGATGAAAGGCTCTGTATCCTATTACAAACCCCTTGAGCTATCCAGTCCCCCTGAAAGGTTTTTTAAAAAAGAAGAAAAGAAAATTAAAACTTTTAGAAGTTGTTTTCTGTTTGCATCTTTTTTCTGTTTGATTTTTTTTCCCCAACAGTTTGAGCCTTACCCCTATCATATTTATAATGTAAAACTGCATTGTTACACATTGGTCAGATGCTGAGCTGACTGCAAAGTCCTCCTTAGCAAGAGGTCTTTAATTTCTACAACACATACTCTTAGAGGCAATTGCCTTAACTGCATTTTTCTGTTTTACTTTTTTTTTTTGGTGGTGGTATTTGCTTGGGGAATTAGTTGAGGTATCTCAGGTTAACCAGGACATTAACTCAATATATATCCAAGACTGCACCCATACATACACAGACAACACCTACACACCTACACACATAAGTTACAGCAAATGGACAGAAGAAAAGGGAGAACCAATTGAAAACTGAACTGAATGCAGGAAACAGGTCAATTAGCATTTCTTAATGAGTTAATTTAGCAAATAAAAATTGTCATTCTCATCTTGTTGGAAAGAGTCTGTAGAAGGTTAAAAGAATGCTGGCAACTACAGCTCTTATTTTTGCTTGCTCTTTAAATCTAGATCAGATATACATGATTAAAATGCATTTTTTTAAAGGGGCTGTTCTCCTGGGCCTATTTTCTCTTATTTCTTGATACAGAATATAATGCTAGTAAATTGGAAAAAGATGTTTGCATAGTTGTTTGCTTGGTTTTATAAATTACCTATGCATTTCCTCAAGGCTGGGATGTTGCTGGTCAGGCTGACTCCAGTGAGCAAAGCTGCAAAAGCCCAAGTTGATTCTGCTTGTTCACCTTCCTATAGCTTCAGGTAGGTGGAACAGCAGTAAGAACAAGTGAGAAGCAACACCTAATGCCTAAAAAGACAAAGGAGCTCTAGACTATTTTACATTTCAGTCAGCATTCATCCAGGAGAAAAAAAATCATTGTGGGAAACAACGTCTTCTCTAGAAGAAAGCAATATTTCACACATATATATATACAATTTTCATGTTTAAATTTCCATAACATTTATCTTCTAATATCAGATTTATATATAAGATAAAATAGTGAATGCAATACTAATTGTATATCCTATCTTTGGCCGACATGACTTTATGTCAAGACAAATTAGTTTCATGGTTGCTGTTTGTATTTTCTTTTGAAAAACTCTCCAAAACAGCAAAAAAATGGACAAAAAATCAAATTAGTTTTGCTGTCAGAACTGTTCATATGTGTAGAATGAGGATTGTACAAAACACCAGTGTATCCCTGCTGTATGAAAAGAATATAGGGAAGCTTTACCAGATTAAGCCCTGCTGAGGGAGACATAGCTGGAACATGTAGTGAGATATAAATGCCTTTTAGTTGCCAGGGGAAAATATTTTCCAGGGATCCTGGCACCTCAGCTGCCACAGACTTTCCAGGAATTCCCACATTGCAGCTGAGTAATGGATATACCAGGGCCTCCTGAATCCTGTAAACCAACAAGGGAATATCTTCAGTAGTACTTATCAACTTTTCCCATAACTTTTGCAGGGTCTATGAAGAAGTTCCAAGCTCTGTTCCTGATGCAAATGAGGAAGAAGTTACCATCTTTGGGGTGGAAAGGGAGATTATAGGACTGTGTGTGGAACATTTTTTCTATTTAAAATCAAAAAGTACTTTATTTTCCTACACTTGAAAGGTTTCAACTTTTAGTAATTTTACACTTAAATAGGAAAAATTCCCAAAGAGCTGCCAGAGAGAATATTAGCATTGAAAGATGGAGAAGTGAGCAAGTAGACATGAGTTTAGATTCTTGGTGCAGCACATAGGTAAGAGTGCTGGATTGGCAGGAGGAATGCCATGAATGGACACAGAGGTAGGCACAGGTGACAGTGGGATTTAATTTTACCTCGTGTTCATAGGAAAGGACCTGGAGGACAACACACAAGGAAGTCTAGAAGACTCTGAAACCACTCTGACTTGACCAAGTGGGTATCAAGTACCAGACAAGTATATTTTCTCCAACTGTGGAAGAGTTGAGGCAAGGCAGGAAAGGACACAGTAACTGTATGTAAAAACATACTGTAACTATTCCAGGCAGGGAATCAAAAGAGCATCTGAGGCAGTCCATGAAGAAAGCCCATCCCTCAAGCAAAAAGATTAACTATCTGATGCTGTAATAATGGCTTTCTGTTCTCCCTGTAGAGTTAAATGGACGATGGAAACTGCCTTTCTCTGAAGTTAGAGTAGCCTCTTATACAGATCATAACAGCGAAAGTCAGTGGGATTGGAGGAAATGGTTATGGGGTTTAATTTAGGAGCAGCTAAGACAGTTGAAGATGTTTGTCACAAAAGCAATGGAGGTAGTGGACCTGGGGGCCAGCAGACAGAATAAAAACATGGCCCAGTGCCGAGGATTAGAAGTGACCCTCAGCAGAGGCTCTGGGATCTCGGCCACAGTTGCTTGGTGTGAGGTTTGGAGGTGCCCATAAAGGAAGATAACTGGTGATGCAGTACAGGAAAAATATTGCCACCTAAGATACCCTCTCTCCTCTGAGTGCATATATGGAGCTGGATTGAAGATGGATGTTGGGAGGGAATGGTTAAAACTGGAAGATTTGGTGAGGAGGGAATAGTTTCTCTCAAAGTGCACTTGCAGCTGGGAATGCCAGGCATGTCAGTGTGGGAAAACTCGATTTATTATGCTTAGCGTTGTTTATCCTCTGCCTGTTTTGAGAAGTAGAATTCCTGTGCAGACATAATACACTCTCACAGACATGCTGGAGCCTCCTGCTGGGAGACAGAGAGAGATCATAAAAGCACAGCCTTGTGATAAACTGGGTGTGCATGAAGCCCTTTCACATACTGGGGCAGGCTGCAGACCCTGCTGTCCCCGTGAGGATGAAGTGACCCCAAGGGAAGCCTGTGTCCCTGTGAGTCTCCCAGCATTGGTGGCAAGGTAATGAAATGAATTTACCCTTTGCATTTGAACTGTGCTTTGCTGGTCACCCTGGTTACCTGTCAGTTCACACAATGGCTATCTAAGGATTAAAGTTCTTTATATTGAAAGGATAAAGTATACTTACATTGCCACAGCACTGCTGTAGATGGGAATTTTACTCACAGGTAATAATGAAAATTTATCTCATTTTATCAATGTTTATATCAGGTAATAAACATATGTGACATTGCAGTCTAGCAGATGAGGACAGAACAGGAAGAAAGATAAGGAATTGAGAGAGAGAGATTGCGATAATTCTTTTACCTTAAATCTACAAATTTTGTCATTGAATAGCTTGGAATGGGACCCTGGGAAGAAGCATATTGCATGGGCTTGGTGATTAGCTATGAACTGGCTGTAGAGTAACAGCAAATGAAAATTAGGTATATCTATGAGAGAAAGGGCAACCTACTTGACATGATCCAAATAAAGGTTAGGGAGGAACTACGGGAATTTTTAGATTCTAGGAACCTAAAAATGTAGAATAATCTAAGTAATTAAAACTTTCTCATTTTCAATTAATTACTCCTATTTTATCTTAATGGATTTCTTGCAAGAAACTAATTTTCATAAGTTTGTCCTACAAATGGAAATCAAAGTGGTACACCTGCACCATGTCAATGTGGATTTATGATCTA
>VXBR01006565.1:1500983-1541769 GCA_013400215.1 Cisticola juncidis
AAAGAAACAATATGAAAGAAGGATAGTAAAAACCAAACAAAATATCATAAGATAACTAATATCTGGAAGCATTAGTACTTCTGAATTCCATCCTTTACCACTGATCTGAGGACATCTAAAACCAAAAAACCTGAATTAAATTAATCTCTCCTTTTTACCAATGTAGGTATTGGTCTTATTTTTTCTTTGGTTTACAATACTGTTGGGATCAATAATTGTGGTTGATAATGTCATTTTATTGCTCCCAACTGAAATGGAAGTGATTGAAGTTTGTGTCGAAGTACACATGGGTCACAGAACAACAGTGTTCCTCTGAAAATTGGTAAAAAAACTGGTTAAAAGGATTAATTTTGCTATAGGCAGTTATACTGACTAATCCTTTTGCCTGACTATGAAATTATGTGCTTTAAAAGTTGACATTAACCTGAACTATGCTGTTTCTAAGACCTCAGAGGAACACTTCCACAGGTGAAAGAATTTGACAGGCCTTTAAATATTCCATGTCCCTACGTTACCTCAGTGCAAAATACCACTTTCTCCACATTTTCTATGGCTCCTGTCCAAAATATTACCTTCTGTTTGTTTCCCATTTCACCTAAATGTTCCCTCATTATGCTGCTCTTATACCTTAACTACTATTGGGCCAAAAATAGCATAATGTTCTCACATACTCCTTAATTATAAAGAACAACATATCAGGTAAAAACTCTAGGCCTGTGCTCATATTTAAAAACAAGTGTTATAGATATGTGAAATTTCTAGCTTTTAAGAGTTAATAGCTTTTCTGAACTTTTCAGCAGCTCTAGCAACCACAAAACTTGGTTCTTTTGAAATCTAAATTTCTTTTCCAGCACATTCATCGTAACACTGAAAACTTTCAAGCTGCCGTGATCTAAAGGAAAATCAAAGAAAATATCCACGTATGTAAATTCAACATTTATCATTAACTAATTCAGACACTTGAATGTGTACCATACCCTCACATAATGATGTATTTATATTTTCACATTCACAGGATGGGTTTTTGGGATATTGTGATTTAAATAAGGTGAAGTATTAGAGAAAATTAGTTTAGAAAATGAACAGCTGCTTCTGCTTGCATGCTTGTTCAAGTTTTTTGTTGTAGGTGTCACTTAAGTACCCATTTTGAGAATTTCAGTACTAAAGAGAGAAGTGTTTTCTGAGAGAGGGTACTTTCTTTGTATGAAACATGGTTATCGGTAGCTGTATATGAGAAGTTGAATCCTAGATATATTTAAACCACAATGCACACAAATAAAAAATGTTTTAAACACCCATTAAAAACAAACAAACAATCTGAAGAAAATGTATTGCTCTGATGCTCTGATTAGCCCTTGTATGATGGGAACACATTGAGAAAGTGATGGATTTTTGGCAATACTTTAGGATAATAAATTCTTATAAAGTTCTCTTTTTGTCTATCCAGTGTACATTCCTAAGTCATCGAACCCAGGACAAAAAGAATCTTAACTTTAAAACTGAGCTTGATTAATACTTGGGGTTTGTATATGTTTGACTTGAAAACATAGTGACTGGTTCTGGTTTTGTATCTCTGTAAAATATAGTATTTGAGGTTCACCCACATAAATTCATGAACTGCAGAAACAGTATGCATTCCTGCACACTGAAGGTTTTTTCCCCAGGGGGTATACTTAGAATATTCTTGAATGCTCCATAATTGTATCAATGCATCAAGAAATGTTCTCTCCCATTTCACAGAACAGTCCTGTAGAGCTAGAACTGTGAGACAACCTTTGCAGCAAAGATGTCAAACATGCCTGTGAAGGCTGCAAGCTCAGTAGTGTTTATTGGACTTCAACACTAATTAAGCCACACTACCAGTGCTAGAGATATATCCTGCTTTTCTTGTGGAGCACTAATTTATCCATATGCTGAAATTTGTGCACACAATGTTCATTTTCATGCCACAGGAGTTTTGATTCAGATGGCTGTCTGATGTCTGGGGGATCAGACACCCATTAAATACTGGATTCAGCCTAGCCCACAGCAGGAGGAATGATGGGTCTGAAGGAGGGAGTGAGCAGCCCAGGCCAGAACGCAGGGCAGCAGGACCTCTTTAGCAGCAGGGTTGGGATAAACCCCCTCCCTAACTTCTGGGGGCTACCATGTGAGGTCCTTCTGTTCAGCAAGACAGCTTCCAGTCTCTCTTAACATAGCCAGGCACTGCTGTAAGCATAAAGTGAAAGAGAAAAACATGGAATTCTTCCAGCTACCTTACTTTTCAAATTGAAAAGTAAACTAGTTGGTATTAACAGGTATTATGGCTACAGAGAAAGTAAGTTTAAAAATTGCCAGACAAATATAAAAGTGTCACCTAGGAAATGCACTACATACATCCACAATCAGGAAGTCCAGCCAGCACCAGGCATTGGTAAAATATGTTTGGTAGCCATAGGCCACCCACTTCAGCAGCATTTCCAGAATGAAGATGTAAGTGAAGACCTTGTCAGCATATTCCAGCATGGTCTTGATAGTTTTACGCTGTTCAATATAAATGTCTTCAAAAGCCTGTGAGTATAAACATTAAAAGATATGTTATTTTTTGTTACTGCACATACTTCAGGTTGCAACACAATAAACCAAAAAAGGCAACAAAAATGGAAATAATCTTCAAGAAAAGGCAAGGGCATGTCATTTCTGTCTAATGCTTCTTTTTTGTTAACTCAGTATATACTTGTTTTTTCCCTATGGAGATATATTTTCCATCTCACAGGAGGAAGCAGCAGATATCACACAGCAAACCCTCCACTGGTCAGAGATATTTTAAAATGCATTTATTTATTGCTGATAGTGAATTATTCCTCTCAGATCATATTCCATAGTGACAAAGAGAATTGATTCTGCCAAGTGTTGTGCCTGAACGGAATACTATTGAGATAATTTGGCTTGTATGTAGGTAGAACCATCTTCAAAATCTGAGGCCATAGCAGTAAAATTTTCAGGACAATGACAATACAATCTACCTTTTGTTCTTAGGTCCTCGGCTTCCTGAAAATTTTAAGTTATACATCTTAAAATATGTTCTTCCTTTCTTAAAAAAAAGTATCTATCTAAATCAATTACTGTTTTATTATTCACATTTTATGAGATACATAAAATTTCTGAGCTCCTTGCCATGTTATTTACCCTTTTTGTGTTCTTTAGGCAATTGAAAAAAAAACAATAGCTCCTGCTTTTCATAAATACTTCAATTTTTTTCTTTAATTGCTTTCAAATTTCAATTATGCTATTATTTCTTATGGAGACTGATTTTATCAGGCTGAAAGAACTAGAATGATCTAGCTTGCAAAGATTTGGATTTTTTTGATACTAATATTCATTTTTACTTAGCTGCCTTTTGAACCACTTGACATCTGTCATTTCAAATGATTCATATTTGTACATCAGACATCAAGCTCAGATGTGTGTAATTCTGGTTACTTGCATCAGGCCCTGTGGTGCCTGACACTCCTGTGTTCACTAAAATCTGGGCAGTCAGCAGGTGTCATTTCCTTTGCGCAGGTGGGCGATGCCAGAGGCTGAGCAAGCAGCGCTGCTGGCAGCAGAGCTGTGTCTGCTCCTGCCTGAGAGCCCTGGGAGCGCTGTGCGGGCAGCTCTGCATTTCCTGGCGCTGACGACAGCGAGATTTGTCTGCAGCATGGCCTTGGGGTGAATATGGGATACATGCTGCAAGAGACAGAGGCCTTTTCACCATCACTAAAGACTTTAAAGGAGAGCAGCATCTCACATCTCCAGAGGTTTGCGCTAATCCATGGTCTTTGAAATGTTTTCACAAAATAAAGGTTCTCTGAATGACACACCTTGGGCTCACAAGCAAGGGACTAACACCATGGGATCTTGTCTCAAACTTCCTCTAAATATAGTCATAGAAATTCACATTTTTCAGATCTTCCACTACTTTTCTCATTTAAATTCTTGTCGCTGAAGATATGTCCACTTAGTTGCATGAACCAAAATTCAGTAGTGCAAACTTGATCATTTTTGTTATTTGGAGGAATTTAAATGGCATGGAAGTTGTCACATGATATTGCATAAAAGTTGTTTTTCTGATGGTTTTGTTGACATTAGACCAAACAAAAGCAGAATAATTCTTAGAGATGTAGCTGAAACTAATGATAGGTATTATCATAAACTGCTAACAGTATTAACAGTATTTTAAAGTGTCGGGAGGGGTCTAATAAGCTTATAATACAATTTTGAAACACCTTTTTTCTTATTTTTTAGGAAGCTAAGTAATTAGCCAAATGGTAATTAAATCTATCAGGGTAGATGCTAGATATACTCTGGGTTATCTTACAACAAATAGTTTGCCTGAGAAACTACACCTTAGTGTTTATATATAGACTAACTTTAATCTAAAATTTCATCTACAATTTCTTTATTCTTCATCAGTGGAGTTAGGCTTTCTCTAATCACCTATGCCTGTTCTTTTGTCTACATTTTGTTGAGAAGAGACTATTTTTGTTGTGTTTCCCAAGTCCCAAATAAAATTTAGTCCTATTGTGGAATTGTGTTAAGTTAAAACAGTGTTAGAAGAGACAATTTTAAGGAATTTTCTGACAACATGGAAATGTTCTCTTCATGTGTTACTTACCAGAGCTCCACTACTGAGGAGAATCATAAAGACAATGAAAGTCTCAAACCAGTTATGTTCAACAATCCTGAAGCAGGTTTTTCTAAGGTTCCACCACTGCTTTCCTCTCCCTTCTTCTATACTTACTTGACAGCACTTGAACCTTCTCACACAGCCTTTAGAGCAGTGTATGTAATGAGAGGACAAAAAAAGGAAGAGATTTTGTTGAGTTACATTAATTTTGGTTATGCATTCTGTTAATGATACAATGCTATTTTTACTGTGCTATTTAGTAAAAACCCAATAGATTTTCACCTAGATAACCTTTTTCTTCAAAGAAAAAAAAATAACATTGAGATAATTGGAATTTACAGTTAAATGAACAAGTGAGAAAAATGTATTCCTCATTTATCAAGAAATAAATGCTCAACACAGTGCACACAAAAAGATATAAGTCCACTGAACGTGAAGCCAAATTACAGAATACAAAGTAAGAGTTAAAATATACAAACTCACCCAAATATCAGGTAGGTTTATGTAATAAGATATGGGCAAATTATATGAAACTGTACCTTCTTTTGTTCAGGATACTCAATTCAGACAATGTTGCATTCATTTCATGAAAGAAATATAAGCTTCTTATCTGAGTTCTGGGCTTTTCAGTACCAGCTAATTTCTCTAACTTGTGCCCCTAATTTATTTACATTTTTGTGATTTAGCTGCTGACTTTCATGTAGAAAAATACTAATAATAAAAATAGTATTTTCCATGACAACTCCTATACTGTTACAGTACTACCTCTAACAAGCTCAATGTAAATTTCTGAGGAAAGATCTGTTACCATGTCCACATGTAATCCAACCTGATATTAGCATTTATTCTTCAATGCCTAAACCTAAATTTCGCTTACAGATACAAAAAAATGGCATTTGTATCCTTATATGTTCTAAAAACATTTCTTTCACCACCTCCTTCACATGCGCACATTCACGAGGTTTCTCCCAAGGAAATTCCACTGGAAAAACACTTATAACCAGATTGTGGTTTTATTGAATTGTGGACCAACAGAAGGAAGAATGAAAGATGAAGGAGCCCACCAGGTGAGACTGTTCTTGCCCCAGGTGGGACACAAGGCTCTTCCTTCTCCTTTTGCCAATTTGTAGATTTATTTAGCATTTTGCACAAGACCATCTTGGTGCAGTTTTTTATTTATCACTGAACAGCTGTTTTAGTAATGTATACTTTATAAAGCACTTAGATATCTGTGAAGAATATTTTTAAATAGTGTGTTTATTATCTGTAACTAAACTCTGAAAGTACAGTAACATACTAAAATAAAACTTTCTATACCATATTTTTTCTTATTTTAAAAATAGAGATACATTTCCAACAAAATGTTTCCTTAACTGTTTATCCAATACATAGTGTAATTGTGGTATCAGTGGCTGTATAATACATTATGGACTAAAAGTACTGCTGCTAATAATCAGAGCTTAAACACTAACAAAAGGGTAATACAATTCATAAATTTTAACTTACACAGAAAATGATTCTGTAATTCTATTAATAATTATTACTAGTGCTTTCCTTCCAAATACCTTCTGTGAAGCAGGCCTCTGGCTCCTGGGCTTCTTCAGGTTCAGCTTCTGGTTGTTCTTCTGCAGGAAGTCCAATATCAACTGTGCTGCCTTCAGATGAACTAGATGAATTTAACTTCTGTAAAGGAAAGAAGTATCACAAATGCACAGTAAAAAAAATTAAGGTGAATATTACTTGATTCTGGAATAAGTAAATTACATAGGTAAATTGTTGATAAATATCTGAGAAATTATACAGTCTGGTTTTCTTCCTGCACTGTATGAATCCATCAAATAGAAGGTGTATCAGTAACAGATCAGACTTCAAATAAAACTGTGCTTTAAACTGAAAAATGTGGGTAATGATGCTAAACCTGAGAAGATTTATGACCACAACAAGCCATAAATTGTAATGATCTCTTGACCTACATAGAAATAATGAAACTTAAACAAATATGCAGGAATTTGTAGTGTCTACTACAGGTAGACAGGAAATCAGGTAAGAGTCTAAAAATAACTACATAAATGATATAGGAGCTCAGAGGAATGAGGGGGAAAAGCAGAGAAGGCCATACTTCAGAGGTTAGTAATCCAGATTAAAATTGCTGAAAGTCTAGCTCAGAGTGAAGCAGAATACAATAAAGATGAGGTAGTTTAAGCCCGTTAAAAAATCAGATTATGTTTTATCAACAAGTTTTCAACAACATGATGAGCATAGAGAGGCATAAGTTGGAAACCAAATTTTAAAAAAGAATTAAAAAATAATAAAAAAAAAATTAAAAAAAGCACTTAAGCTCATTCTCATCCTAAAAATCCAAAAGCTGTTGCAACGTGTAACATGCAGTTGGAACCTGGTTGCAATCTATCTCTTTGGTATTGGGACTAAAACTTGTGCAAAATTGTGAAGGAAATATATTTAAATATGTATGGCTGAAAAAAATAATGAAATAACTGCAATATAGACCACTGAGTTTAACTACAAACTCAGCATTGCCAAGACCACCACTAAACCACGTCCACAGGTGCCACATCTTTTAAATACTTTCAGGTATGGCAATTGAACCACTTCCTTGGGCAGCCTATTCCAGTGCTTGACAATCCTGTCCATGGAGAAGTTTTCCCCAATACCTAATCTAAACCTCCCTTAGTGCACCTTGAGGCCATTCCCTCACCTTGTCTCTTACTTGGGAAAAGAGCCTGATCCCCACCTCACTACAAACTCCTCCTGGCTTCATCAATGCTAGGTGCCAGCAGGCCTTTTGGTATCGAGGGCAAAACCCCCCCAAACACTAACAACAAAGCTCTTACTGAAGCAGTGGTAGTAATAAATCAGAGGTGTCATAGTAATTTTTCAATGGGATAAAAGGTAACAGCAGCACATCAGCAGACAACTTTCCTAAGATTTCCTAAACAGAGTCTATGTGCAAATGGGATCAATTCTCCCTTGGTCAGTCCCAAGCCAGTTGAGGACTCTGTGTCTGACTGCCTGCTCTATGATGGCTTGCAAGACTGGACTGGAAGGTAGTTGTGGACAGTAGACAATAAGTCATTGTTCTCCTCTAAAGGATCTTTGTTTAAATGTTTCATTTTGAAATTCTTCATGTTGGGGGTGGTTCATAATGTGCTGAAAGAAATTTTAAGAAGCTTTATTGTAGCAGTCGTTCATAAGCATAAGTCAAATTAATTATAGACATTTTAGCTGATATTTAACAGGAAAAGAATTATTAATGCTTCAGATATTAATTAGGAAATGGGAACAACATTATCTCTGAAATAAGCTGATATGGGGAGAGGCTGTTCTGTACAGGTCTCCTTTCTCGAAGGAAGATCCAAAAATTTCTCTTAGCCTAACACCAAGTTTTTGCTGACAGCACTAGAGGGCTCTTATACACACTGAAAGGATAGTGGTAAGGAATTCAGCTACCCTAAAATTTGGTGTCTGAAGCACACTGTTAGCAATACAGCAGTGAGACAGAAGAGGGAAGATGAGCTATCCTGTAAAGAAACTGCATTGCTACCAGAATGGGAATTAGCTGGTTAAGGCTGAGGTTTCTCAAGTGAGAAAATTAATATTGTTAAGTGTCTGGAAAGGTCATTATCTAATTTAACTAAAATGGCAAAAAAAAAAAAAAAAAGTAATTGAGGGTGTAGTTGTTTTGCAAATCCAGAATTTGCAAAATTCATTGAATCAATTAAATTTTTTTTTGCTAAAATAGCTACATACAAAACTTAATATGCTTTCTTAAATTGCAGTTCTCAAAAAGGCTTTATATCAATAGTCTGCTTTAGAATTCCTTAACCAACAGCAGATATTTTCATCTGTTGGTACTTTTCTATTTTAACAACCAAGTGAATTTGAAGTATATGAGAGAGTCAATGTTTAAGACTTCTTTTTATGGGAATCTAGGTCTAGAAGAGCTGACAATTTTAAAATATAAAATAATTCATATGTCTAAAATAATGTCTAAAGGAGTTACATAAACTATCTATATGTTTTCTGGTTTATATCTGCTTTTTCAAGAGGCAGTATGAAGATGTGCCACACTCCTCATGGAACCCTTTTCACAGAAGGCAAACCAAAAATTTCTGATGGAATAACACTGCAGCTAAGGCACTGTCCCCTATACGTTGTTACAACCACCATACATAGTTTTATGGATTAGTTGAGTCTCCCATTACCTGGTCTCTTATCACCTCTTGGAGGCTATAATGTTTAACTCTTTCTCAGACTTTTGTTCATCAAGAATTAAGCCCTTTAAACACTCATATATGCCCGTCTACGAAGAAGTGTCAAAATAAACGATTAAGAATTGAATACACTAGCCTATGAAAAGTAAAACAAAAAACCCCATCCAGTCAAAAAAATCCCACATATCAAAAACACTCAAAAGATCAGAGAGAAATGCAAAAATATTTAAATACCTCTTTGCTTTCTTCCAGGTCTGATTCACTACTAAATTCTTCTGTGTTTAGATTTTCAAAGTCAGATTCACCCACAGCAATGGGCACTGTCACAGTGAGACTTGGGTTGTTTATGAATGACATGTAATCACTCTCATCAATTATGTATTTTTCCACACTGCTGCCTGTGCCTATACCACTGGTGGTTCCATTTGCATCCTTAATGTAGTCATGGTCCTTGCTTAGTTCAACTGTATGGTTAGAAATACAGCTATTTTTGTTGTTTAAATCATCAAGTGGCTTGATTTCATCCAAAGCTTTCTGCTTTTTAACAAAAGCTTTTTGGATAAATTCACGTGCTTTTCTTTTTACATAATCGATGCCTTTCTGCATTCTTGCCACAGCAATCTGGAGATTGTTCATTTCATTATCATCTTCTGTCACAGCAAGGTTGTCTGCACTAAATGAGCTCAAAAGCAAGGCCAAAAATAGGTTCAGTACCTGCAGAAAGATTTAAAAAAGATATTCTAGACTTTATTAAAAAACTACAACATTTATTTTATTAAAAAATGTCCTATTAGTGACATCAAAGACTGAAATCCCAGTAATTCCCCATAACCAAAAAGTACCCTCAAAAATTTTTCTCTTCTCCATAAAAACCAAGCTTATTTAACTTAGCTCTGGTCCTGCTCACTATTCAAAAATATTTATACATTTGACTAATATCTTTAAATATGTCTTTAAGTCCCCACAATATATAAATATGTTGGTGTCATAGGTTACAATCTAAAAACAGAGCAATCAAATTTGCTGTTCAGCATCATTACAAAGTTTAGTTTATCCTATCACACAACAGAAATTAGATTATTCAGGTGACTAATCATATGGTATAAATAATAAAAAAAAATTCACAGCAAATGGTTTACACAGTGCCATAAACTAAAATTATTTGGAGCAAAAAATATTTTCAAAGGGCCAAAAGAGAAATTAGTTACATTCTTAAGTGCGCACTCTGACATTCTTAGGATTTTGACATGGCAGAATATTTTGTTCTCTATCCAGAAATGCTCTTAAGCTTAACTTTAAGCATTTCTTGAAACCACCTGCTTAAGTGCTTTCTTGAAGCAGAGCCACAGCACTTAGTTCACTTCAGGACTGAGACCACTCTCTTGCCAAATCATTTTTGTTAACACTTCCATTACATACCACGAGGTTTCCAATCACCATGACCATCATGAAGACTGTAAGGCACATGGCTTGGCCAGCAACCTCCATGCAGTCCCACATGGTTTCTATCCATTCTCCACACAGCACTCGGAATACAATCAGGAAAGAGTGGAAGAAGTCATGCATGTGCCAGCGAGGAAGTTCACAGTCACTGGAGATCTTGCAGACACATTCCTTGTAGCTTTTCCCAAACAGCTGCATCCCAACCACAGCAAAAATGAACACAATGATGGCCAGCACCAGGGTCAGGTTCCCCAGAGCCCCCACGGAGTTGCCAATAATCTTGATCAGCATATTTAGGGTTGGCCAAGATTTTGCCAATTTGAATACTCGTAACTGGAAGGAAAGAAAATTATTGTTAGGAGGACCAGAAACACTCAAGGATGTTTTAAAGTTAATTTGTGGAGGGATATTGATGCAAACTATGCCTTTAGTTGGACTGTTCAGAGGGTATCGTCTTGTCTGAAAGCATGAAAATGCAAGTTTCCCTCAACAAAAATTTGTACAATTGTAATTTGATATTCTCAAAGCATAGCTTTTACTGAAGGCCAAAAAAGCTACTGATTTGAACTTAAAATCTAGGGTTCACCTGTCAAAATCATCTGGACTACTTTTCAACTAGTATGTGTAGAGATCTATTCCTGTGAAAGCAATCAGAGCATAATACCTCTAGTGAGTCAATTTATTTCTGCATAGTGGGATGTTTGAAGTATGTGTTTACAATGGATACATTGGAACCATTGGATAGATTGGAACAGGAAACCCACTGCTATCTGTTTGGATCTCTATCAATTCCCACAGAAGACTGTAAGATACCACAATTTGGGCTAATGAAACTGTCCTCAGGATCAGTATCATGGCAAACATCATGAAAATTTTTAAGACAAAAATAAAATTATTTTAATGAAGTCACATTGAAAAATCAGTACAATTGAAGTATATTTACCAATCTGAATGATCGAAGAACTGATAACCCTTCCACATCCGCAAGACCAAGTTCAACCAAGCTAAGGGTTACAATAAAACCATCAAAAATATTCCAGCCCTCTTGGAAATAATAATAAGGATCCATGGCAATTATCTTGAGAAACATTTCTGCTGTGAAGATTCCAGTGAAGACCTGAGTTCAAAGGGCAGTTTGTTATTTCATGGTGACACATAACACTCCAGATCTAGTTGTTGTCTAGGTTTTTAATTCAAGCAATGTCTTATTCAACAGCTATACTCAAAACCAGTTACATTTACAGTAGCGATTTATTATGCCCACCTTCCCTTAACAAGTGTCAGAAAACCAGGTAATTTTTCTAATAATTAAATTTTATACTAAATGAATTACATAGACTTCTGTTTTATAACATTTAAAATCCAATTTCAACTCTCTAAGGATATGGACTTTCTCATGTACTGTACAAACAATGCCCCAAATTTGATTTTCAGAACATAAACCAGAATGCTTTCCAAGAAATTATATGCTATAGCTTTTTCTTGGTATACAAATTACAAATGAGGTCAAATCTAAGATTACAGGGGGGCAGCTTCTTGCCTGCTATGACCTGCTATTCAGTTCAACAGAGCTGTGATTATTTATAGCAGATGAATAAATGGTATATTATAATGTATCCCAGTTGATACAGCAACTGAGATACTTTAAAGTACTAAGGTACAACACTTTCCTGAAGCTGAGTAACTTCTGCCTGAGTGTGCCCAGCAAGTTCAGCAAGGTTGGTTGGCTAAAACACTTCAATGTCAGAAATAAAAATATTTTAAGAATGCATTTTAAGCAAGGTGCTGCTGGTAGTGGTTTCTCATAGTGAATTTCTACGCTGAATGAAGTAGGAAATATATTTGAGACCCACCAAAGTAATAACCCTGAGTAGCTTTGACAGAAGACTTGGGAGAATTTCTTCTAGGATAGGGATGTACTAAAGCCACCTTTAAAAGCTGCTTGAGCCCTGCTTTGAAATGGTTTTTTGTTCTTGTTTTGTTCAGGATTTTTTTTTTTTGGTTTTGATAACCCATTTTCCAGCAAGCTGAAGAGAAAATAGGACAGCTAAAGAGAATAATAATCTAAGTAGGATAATCAGGAGACAGGAAAGAAGAGTCTGACTTGCTCTGCCTAGGAACACCAATACTCAAGATAGATTGTTATAGTCTTTAAATACACTCTAGATACAAACACCAGAGAGGGAAAGGTTACCAATTTTTAAGATACAGGAGTGGAACTCCTGAGAAAGACATAGGAATAATACAGTTTGAAATGCTGACTTAGGTTCCTAACATTTAGAATGGCACAAGCAGCTTTAAAGTGGAACTACTGGAGCAGGCAACCTCTGAGATCCTCTCTGTTGCAGAAGGGGTTTGTGTCAGGGAGCTAAAATTGGAAGAATATGGTGCTGATAGACAGCTGTTCTCAGACTTTGTAGTCAGAGGTGCAGCAAGATTTATATGGAATTTTCTTGGCTGGAAAACAAACCTATACAATGCTACAATACAAGATTTTACATTTTATTAGGAAACAATGGTTCAGTATTCCCCTTATTTTAAGTATATGGAATCAGCTGTACAATTTTCTGTTCATCTTCCCTTCTAAATTCTATTGTTATTTACATGATCTTTTTGTTTCTCATTACAAAACAAGGATTATTAAAAATGGCATTATAAGAAATCAATTCTTAAAGTAAGAGATAAAGTAGGACTGTAGCTGCAGATACTTCTATGTGATCAAACCTGTCAGTTCAAAAGCATGAGAGCTACAAAAAGTTAACTCATGAAATCTTTAATAATTTATCTTTTTGAAGCAGAGAGAAAGGGAGAAAATACAGCTGCCAACATGAGGAAAATATATCTTACTAATTATCAGAGGATAAAAACAATAAAAATAGGAGAGGAAAAAGTACTGTGGAATATTTTTTACATAAAGCAGAGAAAGAAAACAATCCACAATCCATATAAAAAGACTTCCGCAGAAGAAAATTCTAGAAATGCTTTTAAAGGTATCTTTTAGCTATTGTAAGTTTCTGCTCAGGAAACAGTAATTAAAAACACATTCATAATTTATAGATTTGTATGCTATTGATTGAAAAATTAACACTGCGTTTATTTGCATAGTGTCTCTTTCATGGAAGCAATGCATTTCCTGGTTCAGTAATTACACGAATCAAACTCTGCTTAAAATGGACTTTACTTGATGTAGAATCAGAGCCAATTTTTAAATTTTTAATTAGGTTTTGCAGAACACAACAGTTTATTGATTTTACAGTATCCTAAGTTACATGAGTCAGGGTTGACAGTCAAATTTCCAAAAATGTTCTGATACTTATATCTGAAGGCAAATAAATATCAAAAAAAAAGTTAAAATTTTTTCTTTCAGTTATTACAGGCATATTTCCTTCCAAATCATGAATGTAAAACCCCAACAAACTTACCAGGTTTCCAACTGAAAGTACTTGATTGAATTCATCGGTCATCGGATAATGTTCCATAGCCATAAAGAGCGTATTTAAAACAATGCAAATTGTAATAGCCAGGTCAACAAATGGGTCCATTACCACTAAGTTGACAATGTGCTTAACCTTTAACCAATGTGGACTGCAGTCCCAAATCAAGAAAATATTTGCAAATTTATACCAACATGGTGGGCATTTCTGTCTTGATTCTTCAAGTTCTGTGGGGAAAAGAAAGTTTACATACATTACTAAGTGATTTTTCTAACATTCCTCATTCTAATATGAATTGTACTGGTCAAGTTTTCAGTGTGTAGTAGTATTAATTAACCTCCTTTAAGTTCCTATTCCACAGAGCTTTTAAGGAAAGTCTTTAAAAATTGCTATCAAATATATTTGCTATGTCCAAAGCTTATCTGTCAAGGACAACGTCTTTATATTCCAATCACTATGCCAATCAGCATCGATTTACGCATCAGTTTGTATTATGTATTTAATTTCTCCTTGATTACACTTCAGCTTGTTTATTCCACCTACTGTTCTAGGATATAAATATTTTTATTCTGAAATTTGTAGCATTTAAGTGAAAATTTTCATACCAAATTCAAGAAGAAAACCCCACTTTGATCACCTAGAATAACTGAATAAATATAACTGCAAAAATGTATATATATTTTAACAATAGTTGCGTATGTTTGAAAAACGTTCAGTGGCTTTTTTGTGTCAAATAATACATTTTTAATTACTATGCATAAGAGTTAAAGAGTTACCATGCACAAGAGTTAAATGGTGACAAAACAATGAGAAATACTTCCTTATGTAATAACCTTAATAAATAAAGAGTTTTGAGTTTACTGACAAATATGTGTCAGTTTGTTGGATGTTATCTGTACTTAATCTATTTTAAATCTGTTTTCAAATTTCAACTCAAATTTTCAGAAATCCATGGGAAAAGCAGGATTAAATATTAAGCTATGCATAGCACACACCTTCCACAGTGTTTGTGAGGATGCTAGCAATACTCATGGCTCTTTCCCTTAAAGCTGGATCTTCCAGGAAGTCCATAGAAATGTGAAAAGAACCTGATATTCTCTTCCTCATTTCTGGTTCTGTCGTGGTGCCCTATGCAGAGAAGGACAGTAGGTGAGACCATGTTGAAGAAACAACGAGATGAGCAAATGCTACATAAGCCTGTTAGTAGTGTCTTAGCTTGGACACGTGCTCCGTGCACTTCATATTTTACCATGTCAGACTTTTATTACTTTTAGTACCTTTTAAATAATTTTAGAAAGGCATTAGGTAGCCACCGTTGAAGATTGAGAGAGAGTTTATTTACTTAATTTTTTTCATTTTTTTCCTACAAGATATGAAAAGTCTTTAAACATTTAAACCAATTTAAACAAATGGAAAAAGGTTGTGTTCAAAATATTGCACAAAGTTTTGCAAACTGTTTTTTTTCCTTGCTCATGCTGACAGAATATTCTGGGGTTTGTAACATAATAGTCTTTTGCCCTAATGAAACTGGAGCAAGTAAGAAAAGTCTGACTTCCTCATGCTTCCTCATGCTAGTATTTTTTAGCAGTCTGAGAAGACAAATTTTGACTAAGCGAGAAATTTTTTTGAGACATTTTCTCTTACCTTGTATGTGGTAAGAGAATGGCAGCAATATGTGCTGCACATATGTTCACACAGACATTACACTTTTGGAAGTATGTACTGAACTGTGACCTTCCAATGAACTATTTGTTGTCTATACTACAACACTCCACCAGAAATGGATGGAAAATATATAGGAATGAGAAATAAATGGTAATAAAGAATTATCAACTTCCTTACATTATTAACCAGGATAAGGAAGAATAATATCAAAATTAACTACTAATGCTAATTTTGATAGTGGTAATACAGTATCATATTGATTGCAGTTATATAACAATTTTTGTATACTATTTTCCGTTGTGTGTCAATACATCGCATTATATCAAAATATCGTATGCCTACAATAACTAGATGGACCTTTAGATCAGCTAAAGGAAAGTATGGCACAGTAATACAGTGAAGCACAGCACTTTTATGAATGTGTATGTTATTATTTTTTCAGCTTGGAAACTGTGAGTTGCATTTGTTAGTTATGAGAATCTTTGTAAGTAAATGCTTAGGTTGCAAACCTATCTTAGCTGTTTTATTTAGTAAAGAGTTTACAAGATGCAGGAGCATTCACAGCTTGACCAACCAGGAAGCATTGCCAAGGGTTCCATTCTGTAGAAAACACTGGCTGGTGCAGTAAGGAAAGGCCACCATGCCTAAGCTATTTAAAACTTTCTTACATTGTCATCAGTAGGTGGTTTATCTATTATCACCTCTGGCAGAAGCTGTCCAACGGGCGATGTAGGAACAGATGGTCCACCAACCAGGGAAACCACCCCATTGCAATCCACAGTGCTGTGCATCTTGCCATTCACTGGAAACACTGCCAGCATCCTGGATGACCTGCTGGCCTGGCTGATGTTGCTGTTGCGCCGTTCGCCGTGTCTATGAGGGACAAAGAGAGAATCTCTTCTGCTCTCATTGTCTTCAAAAGTGCTGTGCTCATCATCAGCAAAGTCATTTTCTGATCCTACATCCTTTGCTCGGCCTCTGAAGCTGAAAAGACTTGTTCTGCTGTTGCGCCTTGGGGAAAACAGGGAGCCACGAATGCTCAGCAAAGACTGAAAGCAAACAAAAGATGTGATTATTAGCTGAAATCCTCTAAGTTAGCACTGTTACTAGATTAGCATTGGTTTTCTTTTTTTCTTCAGTGAGAGTAACAATTTTACCTGGAAGCTACATGCTGCTGTGAAATTTTTGCATGTGTTTCATTAGAGATATATTTTGCAGATAGAAGTATCACTGCTTATGGATCCTTAAGACAAAGCCAGTGCTGAACATTCCTTTTTCAGTTAAAGTTACCATATAGATTAGTTGCATAATTCTCATCAGGAAGAGAAGTCCATACATGCACTTTTTTCATGTATAAAGCATCTTGCCCATAGTGAACAAACATTGGTTCAAACATGATTGAAACAGAAGGAAAATGTGAGGCTAGTATAACAGAAAAATACTGTAGCATTTTAAAAAGTCTAAGTAATATATAATCATGCTAAAAGGAATCCTACATCATCAATCAAAGAATATTTTAATATTATTTTAAATTATCCTGTTAGAAGAACAGAGATATGAGGTTGCATTTAATTCTGAGGGGTTTTTTTACAAGGCAATCTAGCAGCTGGAGCACTTCCTCTCAAGCACTAGCAACACTAATTAAGGTCATAAAAGTATTAGTGTTTTCTTTGTTTATGCATCGTATTACCATACTTCAGGAAGACTGAAGTAGTTTTGCAACAGCCTATGATGCTTTAGATATATGCTTTTACAAAAAAAAACCCTATAGGAATTACCTGATGTGGAGAAGAATACTTCTTTTCATATGTCAGTCTATTGCCTTCAATAGACAATCGGAAACCTTTCCTTCTGATGCTATCTTCTGATTCAGACTTGTGAAATTCATCTTCATCTTTTTCCTCTCCTCCAGACTGTTCTTTCTGTTTCCTTTTCTTCCTTCTATTTCTCCTCTCTTTTGCACTCTTTGAGCTCAATTTTGATGCATCTGAGGAACTTTCTGAGAGCCCTCCTGCTTCTCCTCCAGCACTGGGCTCCCTGGACTCTGCAGATGCTGTTACTGCTGCTGCTCCCACTGTTGCTGCCTGCTATGATGCAGAAGGAGTTTATGTCACTGAGCAAACCATGACATCTTTCTTTAATATACTTATACGTGATTTCTACTCCATAAGTCCCAGATCTTAACATTTTCCTTAGCACTAGGCTATCCTCTCCCTACGTTTTTCTTCTCATTATTATTAATCAGTTGACTCAAGATATGTGTTGGTCATAGACTTCTCTCATCTTTCATGAGTAAATTTTAAATGCAGAAGTCTACCAGACACTAGTGTTAATGACACTACACTAGAAAAACATAGTGAATAACCTATACCTAGTTTTGCATATTCCTTCTTGATGGCTGAATCCTTCACAGTATCCTTTTTCAGTGCAGAATAGAAAACCTCTGAGCTAACTGTCACTGAAAGACCAAGGCGGTGCTTTATATTTCCAGAAAGCAGAAGCTGAGTACCTCTAGTAAACTCACTTCCTTACAGTCCTGCATTACCACACCATAAACAATACCTGTGCTGCTTCTTGCTGCTTCTTCAGTTGTTCCAGCATTTGCTGAAATTCTGCCTCTTTCTGCTCTGCTTCTTCCAGAGTTGCTTGATTCTGCTCTTCATAGGCCATGGCGACCACAGCCAGGATCAAGTTAATCAGATAGAAAGAGCCCAGAAAAATCACCAGAACAAAAAATATCATGTATGTCTTCCCAGCAGCACGCAGAGTCTGGAAATAGTAACAATACATTTATAAGCAAGGTTATGTTAACAAAAACTCTGTTTTTCATACTGTTCAAATTCAGATAAGAAAATTGACTTTAGTCCTTTTACATCACTGCTACAAACATATTTGGTCTATTTTTCATTAAAAATTTCTCACCAGCTGATAGAGGTTTTCCCAGAAGTCCTGAGTCATTAGCCGAAACAGTGACAAGAAAGCCCAGCTGAAGGTGTCAAAACTTGTGTAGCCATAGTTGGGGTTTCTGCCAGCTTTCACACAAGTATATCCCTCTGGGCACTGCCTACAATGACAAACTGGACATTACCTATTTAGTCATTTAATATTATCAACTGGATTTTAGTGTACTCATATGTGCAGCCAGAACTGCAAAATAACATGTTTTGCCAGGTTTCCTCATAAGGTATTGCTCTTTCTGTTTTCTTATCAACCAGGCAAGAGCTATACTAACACTAAATTACTCATTTATCATGCAAACATACAGTTTACCTGACCAGTCTGCTGAGCTCTGGTCAGGAACACGTATCCTAAGCCCAGTCATATCACTCAAAATAAGCCCTACTCGAACTGCCCATCTATGGAATATGGATCTAATTTCTACACAGCGCAATAATATGATGAAATTTGTTCTTACCCAGCATCAGAGCTATTTCCACAAAGCAGAGCATCACTTTGCCCTTCCAGAAAATAAAAATGACCTGTTTCAAAAAGAATTTTAAAAATTGTGAAATTCCAAATATAGCCAGTATCTCTGAAAGTTTTAAGGTGATTTCTCATCCAGTTTTAAACAAGCAATGTTATTTTCTCTGCAGGACAACTTTAGAGTAAATGACATTATGAATTTCATTAAGCACTATTGCTCACAGCACTCACTGTTAAAATCCCAAAATTTACTAAAAATTCTGTCAAACACTTCTGGATGTGAATTCTCCCTTCTGTCTGATCACTGAACCAAATCATGCTTTGTAAAATAATGTATAGTTGTTTATTAGAATAATTACAATCTATCTGAAAAAATATTCTCTTAATTTCTTCAAACCTTTCTGATCATTTTTGCCAGGGGCTTCAGTTTGTTGCTCACAAGCACTTGTAATAGCTATGTAATACGTAAAATATTATATATGTAAAATATGTAAACCCTGCAAAAACCCATCCAGGTGCCAGCAGCTCTGATGGTTATGGGTGTGCACACACTGCAGCTGTAGCCCACTGACTGAGTGAAGACACTGCCATACACCTAAATTCAACTCAGACATAATTACTGCAGCAGTCACAACTTCTTCAGTAAAATTTTAAGAGTACATGACAAAAATATTGAACACCTTACTGAAATAAATCGGGTAAGTTCCATCAAACCACCCTGTAAACAACCATCCCATAGTCTGTACAGTAATGCCATAGTTAAAGGACATTTCAGATGGTTTCAATAACAAAGACATTGACCCATCTCTTCTTAGAAGAACAAAGAGATGAGCAAAACTTTGTGCTTGTTAAAATTCATCTTCCTTGAGAAGTGTTTTTCTTTTCCTCCTCAAAGCAGATACCTACAGTTTTGATTACTTGATTTTTGGAAGAATTATTGCAGGAGAAGCTTCTCCTGTATTAACAATCTCCCATTTGGTCACAGGCGTGAGGATGTTTTTTTACAGGGTCAGACTATGTCACATTTCTGATGGAATACAGAAGTATTGCCTCAGGGCAGGGACAATGGTGATGCTCCTGTGAGCACCTCCCTAGCTCAAATTTCTGAATTGTAGTAGCTTCAGAATTAAGGTGGTACCTTTTTTGCTTCATGAGCAGATTTAAACCTCATGCTGGATTTCTTTCCCATTTTACCGTCCTGTTAGATTCTCTGAAAATTATCTTATTTGAAAATGAGTGCAGGCGAGTTTAAACTTGACTCTGCTTGTGCTGCCCAAGCCAGGCCACTACAGACACTAATGAATTCTGGGTCTGAGGAGGTGTCACAAGCTGCTGGCTCAACACCTACTGGTTTGCTGCAAGAAGGGACACAGTACCTGGGCCAGCTGCATCACTCCATCCTATGAGCAAAATTCACCATTTGGAAAAATGAGTCTTTAAGCGGTGTATAGACCTTGTTCTGACATTCACAAAGGACTCATTTTCACTGTCTAATGATCTATCTGCAATTCACAGGGAACAATCTCTTGTGCTGTGCCAATTGCACAGCCCTGTGTGTGGCTGCTGTCCCTCTGGGCTGGTGTGCATTGCAGAGCTGCTCTGTGCTGAAACACGGCTGTAAACAGAAAGCTGACAGGATGCTGGCCACAGCTGACCCTTAGGAAGCAAATCTTATTCTGCCTTATGTCAGCTAATCACGATTAAAACATGCTGGAACATAACAGCTTGTTGGGAAGAATTCAAACCTGCCCTGATGTGATTTACATGGAGCAGTCACTCCTGATCAGCACTGCACCATCTGAGCTGAGCTGCTGCAACAGGTCTGCATGCAGGTTCTGTGCTTCAGACAAGATGTGCCCTGCAAGGGTGCTGCACTTGCAGCTCCACAGAACCTAGAGCCACACAGGCTTTCTCTGAGTGCATTGATACACTTGGGCAAGTGCTCAAAACATTATCAGGATAGGAAAACTTTCATAACACACAAGCTGAGCAGTATAAGCATGTACTCCTACCTAGATGTAACATTTTGAACTGTGTTTTACCGAAGTGAAGTGAAAAAATCCCTCATTACATGAATGCTGTAAGTTTGGTTCCTCCTTAATTGATTGAGAAAAGCTCCCTGGTAGGTGAGCACCCAACTATAAGCAAGAGTAAAGCTGTTTGAGTAAGCATAGGATATAACATGAGAAGCGTAGAGAATAATTATTTCATAAAATAGATTGTGAGATGCTTTTTTCTCAGAAAAAAAAGACATATGGAAAGCTTGTTAAGATAAAGACCAGTTTATCTGGAACTAAGTTTATCAGAAATCTTGAAAGAAGAAAAAGGGGAAAAAGAAAGAGTGCTTTACTCATTAATGCCAGAAATGCTTACATCAAGACCCTCTAAATGGTGCTGCCAAAAATGAGCTCAGTGGTAAAATTAGGGCTTGCATGCCTTTTTCTGCATAGTATACACAACTAATGGTGTAATAACTTCTATAATTCTTACAAAAGATGCTGCCATTGCACTGCTCTGAGCTGCAGGTAAAGAACTGCTTGTTGCCCTGTGAAGAGCTGGATTTTCTATCATCTCTGCCCACTCACATGCAAAAAGAGAGCAGGAAGCTGTGAGAAGATAATTTTTCTCTTTGAAACTGCTGGTAAGCAGGGACAACCTTATTAACTTCATAATAAGAGCTGTAATTTCATTTTAAATTTCACAATAGATAAGAAATTCTGTAAATATACCAAAGGCTCATGTAGCCATTCAATAAAGTACTTCCTGGAACCAATTCAATTGAGCTTTATTTTCAGGGGGTTTCATGTCTTCTTTAAATCAAATGAAGTCAGAATTTAAGTTTATAAGTTCTTTGTTAAAAAGTCAAGAAATTAAATTTGGCCCTGAAGTCTAGGTCTTCATTAGGAGACTGCTTAGGTTGACATACCACATGGCATGGGATCTCCATGAATTCACATGTTCAAGTAAACTGAGTTTCACAAAAAGACTGGTTTATGAAATTCAGGTGGAAATCCATCATAGTCATTGTGTGATCACAGTTAGAAGCTGTCTCACTTCTATTCAAAATTTGTCTGGCTTTGACTTGGAGCTACTGAACCTGTTATATCTCTGCCTGCTAGATCAAAGATATGTCTACAATGAAAATTCTGTTCCCCATGGATTTTTTTTTTTTAACTGTGATCAAATCACCCCTTAAACCTTCTCTTTGATGTGCAAAGTAGGCTGAGCTCCTGGTCTATCTTGGTATAAAACATGCTTTCCAACCCTTTAATCATTCTGCTCTTTTTTGAACTTCCTCCATTTTTTCAGCTTTCTATCTAAATTGAACTTTATATAGTATTCCAGGAGCAACTGCAGTAATGCTAAATACAGAGGTAATTCTGTCTTCCTGGTCAATAACTTATTTATGTGAACAGGATATTATTTAGCTTTTTGGCTGCAGAGTTTCAGCCTTAATTAGTCAGTCCTGGCTGCCCCAGAGTGCCTTAGGTGCCTCAGCCTATTATTAAGGGCTTTCCAATTGCACTTCTATATCCTGCCTTTCAGTTTCTCTGCAGCCTTACACACAAGCTGCTGTGGCAGTGTTTTCCAGAGCCTCTGTGGCACTATTTCTCTGGTGTCCTCGTGTTGTTCTTCATGTCAATTCTATTCTCATGACATTGTGCTTGCCAACACACTATTGCCACAGCAGGTATTCACAGGAAGCAGTTCTCTCTGGTGTGAGATTCTCCACTCTTTCTCCTCCTTTTTCCTATTTTTTGCTTGTGGCTTTTGGTTTATATTAAGTGACCTAAAAACATGCATGTACAAGCTTAAAAACCAGCACCCACTCTGATCAAAGGGCACTCCAGTTAGTGCTAATAGCACTGTAAGAAGGAGCAAGCTGTAGGGAATTTGAGGAGATGCTAATGAAAATCATGGAGGTGCTAAGGAAAAAGTGTTGTGATCACTGATGCACTAAAAAGGATACCCAAGTGAGGAGACTCACTGGAGACCCCACAACTTCTCTTTGCAGCTGGTCACTGTGACCTCCTCTCCTTTTCTATCCCTCTCTCCCCTTTAGTTCTTAGTTTACTCCAAAAGCAACTTGCACCATTAGAGATGATGTCTGGGATCATCTACAGTCTCTATGCAAACCTGTCTCAGCATGAACTGTGAGCACTGATTTGTCCCTTCACATCTAACTGTACTGGATTTCTTTATCCACTCCCAGTTTCCCAGACTGCTCTGTATCAGCAAAATTGGCTGAAAAGGCATATTTGGGAAATTATCAAAGTGGAAAAATGCATTAGAACAATGTCTGAAGAACTTTGCCTGATGTTGCTGCTATTCAAGGTTTTAAATAATCCAGATGATGGAAGAACACTTATCAGATTTGGAAATTAGACTGATCTGATAAGGATGGTGGTAAGTTTGAGGAAACAGTTACATTTTCAAAGGTCCAGGCCAGCTGGAGAGATGGCTTGAAAAAATAGGGTACTGTTCAGGCTGGAACAATGAACTGTGCAAATGCAAAGTGAAAACTCAATGAGGTAGAAACCTAAAAGATTCAGGAGCTTTTAGATTCAGAAATCTAGAAGATGTAGGAGAAAACAGTTAATAACTTCTTCTGTACATGAAGAGTGAAAGAGGAAAGAAAACACAAAAATAGTCCCTAAATACTTCAGAAACTGTGATTAAAGATAGAGAGTAAATATTTTTATGACTGTTTTGCAGTTTATAAGAACAATAAACATTCATTTTAGCAGAAAAATCTGTTAGACCTGAACCCTCCTCCATCATCATCATCATCATCAAGCACAATAATAAATGAAGACTTCATCACTGGACTTCTCACTGCATATCAGAAGTCTCTGATATCTGCCAGAAAGGGCATAGAATGATGCTGCTCATCTTACTTTGGATAACAGAATGGAAAATGTTTAAGACCATTATGTAATTTTAAGATTCCTTTCTGTCTCAGGGGAGATGTGAATTTGGCAGATGGAGCTGAGAAAAAGCACTGTACCAAGCAGCAAGACCCTGTTCCTTGTTCCCTCCTCCACGCAGGCCTTTAGAGCAGATGTAGGAGAGAGAAAATATTTCTCCTGTTCTGTCTTAACGAGAGGTATTGTCCCTCCCCCTCTTTCCTTCTAAGAACTGGGTGAGCCACAAACCACTTCAGTGAGAGTTCTGCAGACAATACTTACTTTCATCTTCAATGTATCCCTTCCAGTCAAACAGAGTCACTGTTGAATTAACCAATGTACCATTTTCACCTATGGTGCTGTTTAGCTGGGAAGTAAAATTTGTTTCCAAAGTAAAATTTTCTGGAGGCCACTGCAGGCATTTATTCCTCAGGTTGCCCATGAACAGCTGCAGCCCTATCAGTGCAAATACACTCAGACAAAACACAGTCAGGATCATCACATCTGAGAGCTTCTTCACAGACTGAATCAGAGCTCCTACAATTGTCTTCAGGCCTGCAAATGGAAAGGAGTTTTTATTCTGAGGTTGGAAACTTTTTCAAAGCACAAAAATGACAGTGCTTCCCAATAAAGTTACAGATTTCATGCAGAAGCCCAAATAAATGATTGTAATGTCTGTGAAACAACATTTTTGTGAAGAGCTTTTTCACTTGTGAAAATGAATAAATAGCTGAAATTTATGTCCATTTGAAACTGTGAATGGAATGAGTTGCATATATTTCAAAACAACTTGTTTTAATGATAAAACAAGCAACTATTTTTTATTCATGCTGTACACTGATCTCACATAAACATCTTCTTTCTTTTCATTTGTCAATACATCTCGCTCCAAACCTTTACCACTATCAGTTTTATAACATACTAGATTTAGAAGACAGTAATAAAAAGCCTGTTCAACAATAAATAGGATTCAAATTTAATGCTATAAAACTGGAAATGGTTTGGAAAATTGTAGCTTTTTAAGATAATAAATCCCCCATGCAACACCCATGCTATTCTTTATTATCTTATTCCTTCACCTTCTTAGTAAGTCAACAGTTTTTTCAAACAGTTTTATTTTTTAGACACAAATATTCACAACAAATACCACATAACATCATGTAGGTAGGATACACATGGGTAAGAAAACTTCAGGGTTACTAATATTCATTGAATGTGGAGAAGAAAGCTTGACGTCATACGATGCAAACCACACACACTGTGTACTGCAATGTCTCATGCAAGAATCTGTTAAACTCAAAGGCTGATTTCAAAAGGAAAGTTCTCATTTTCAAAAGCAATGAATCAGAGATTTCAGTGAATTTCTGATACCTTCTGATTCCTGCTTTTTTGTGGAAAGAAATTAGACTTATATTTAAAAAATATGAATTCTGTTTCAGTAAATTAAAGTCAGCCTCAGTGTTTAACCTCGCTCTCACCTGGAATGACTGATATTGTTTTCAAAGCTCGGAGAACTCTGAATGTTCTCAACGCTGAGACATTGCCCAGGTCCACAAACTCTGTCACATATCTGTAATAGGGGAGTTCACACACAAACACAATGACAGGATAAAAAGGAACAGTTGGGAGGTAAAAGGGGCCTAACACCTTACACCAGTTACTTCTTACCTGGAATTACAGAAATAGTTTTCAAAGCTCTCAATACTCTGAAAGTTCGAAGAGCTGAAACATTGCCTAGGTTTACAAATTCTGTTACATACCTGTAGGATTAAATCACAGTTATTCAGAATTTAGGCAAAGTTTATGCTACTTACTTGGGTCTTTCATCAAGACCGTTCTGGCGTTTTTAGCAAAAACTTAAATAGCAACAGTCAGAGGTTTACCTTTCACTGCAGTTTGCCTTGCATTAATATACTTTCAGAGCCTTCACCTAAATTAAATGTCTCTGAAGTGAATCGCAGTGATTTTACTTTGAAAGCCTAAAATTTATCTAGACTAGATTGGTAAGTTTGGAGAATGAAGTCAAAGGGAAGCTCCTTTTCTGCTCAGAAAAAAAAAAAAAGCAGGACATGAAATTAGCCTCTCTAATACTAGCTGTACTAATGGCTTCTGCAGTATTTGTGTTTACATCAAAATATGCATTTTTGAAAGTGAAAATTGTTTTAGACAAAAGTAAGTCCATAAAAGAATTTCCATTTAACAAAATTGGTATGTATTGATACTAATTTCATGCCCTTTTTGCCCTTCTTTTTCCAAGAAAAAGCAAAAAACAAGAACTTACGCAAAGGTAATGACAGTGAAATCAAGCCAGTTCCATGGATCTCGAAGAAAAGTAAAATCTTCTAAGCAAAAGCCCCTTGCAATGATTTTTATTAGTGATTCAAATGTGTAAATGCCAGTGAACGTATACCTGAAAAATACAGGAACATTCAATCAAAATAAGTAGCAATATTTTAAATATTTTAAATTGGTATTCTGACAGAAATGTGATGATCAAGTAAAAAGGCTTTTTATTCATAGCTGGAGAAGAAATACAGTAAATAAGGAATTTCTTCTAAAATGCATTATACTAATCAAAAATACTTGTGTATTTACATGCATTAGTTGTGCTGTTAAAGTACAGCAGTCCTGATCTTGTACATAAATAAAAATAAATCAATCCATCAAATAGATAACATATTAAAATTTATAGGTGACATTCAGTATGCAGTCCTAGGTCCTTTAAAGTGGGAAAGGCATGAGCGTAAGGTACTGGATACTGCCAGAGTCACCAACGTGTAAAACACCTGGAACTGGTTCAGAAGACGATGCAAGCGTGCACTGAATTCTCCTTCTCACTTCAGTGATACTTCTGCTTGCACACTGCTCTTAACTGACATGAATATATGGGTGCCCACGGTTCTGCTACTAATGCAGTGGTGTGAGGAGGGGTAAAATCATTGGGTAGGTGCTAAACCACGGAGAAAATTAGTGGAATCTCAGTAGAATACTATCTGTAATCTATTTTCATGGGTTTTCTACCCTATTGTTCTACTAGAATGAGATTCAAATAATTATTCAACATCTCTTTGTTCAGAGAGGAAATAGTCATAGTGCCTCATGATAGCTCCTGCTAGCACATCTTGCACTGCAGTTACTGGCATAGTAACTTACAGAAAAAGATATATTGAAATAATGTTTAACTTACTCTACATTCTTTGTCCAGTCTGGAGGGTTACTCATGGTCATAAATACGCAGTTGGTCAAAATAGTGCACATGATAAGCATGCTGAATAATGTAGATACAGTTAAGGAAAACACAGTAGCTATTCACACAATACCACATCAGTCACAGCTCGAGTACAGTAAAATATTGCCACTTACACAAAACTTTTAGACTTTGGTAAATATTAACATACACCTTACTTAACCTCGTATTTTTCATTTTAGAACATTAGACTTTAATACTGGTCTGATTTGCTGAGACTCTGATGTTGTTTTGCTGGTGTCCTCATGTTTTGTTTTCAGCTGGTGAAAGGAGATGGCCTCACACCCTGGGAGGAAACATGAGTGAGAAACAGCCAAAACCAAAATAACTTGCAGGAGTATACAGTTTGCCTTAAGTACCTGGCATACTGAATTAGTGTTAGTGTTTCACTTCTACAGGCTTGGTACTAAATCGAAAGCTGGCACAGGCAAGGGAAAAGAGGTTTCTACTATTGGAGCCAGAGCTGAGCTGAGTCAGTGCCGCTCCAGCACCCAGCACAGCCAGTCTGTTGAAAACACAGACTAGAACATAGACTGTTTTTAAATGATGAAGTGAGTACATTCCATGTTTCCCTAACACCAGCTTAATAGTACATGCTTCAATCAGTGAAACAGAAATCCACAGAGAGCTCACAGATGAACGTGAACAGTTTTCCGGTATTACTTTTGGTCTCTCTCAAAACTCAGCAAAAGCAGTGTATCTGTTTTTACTAATGTTATAATTTGAAAAACGCTTCAATAGTTGCATCAATTGCTTGAAAAGCATGGAAAACTGGTGAACATTAGAATGCAATTCATTTTTATTTGATGTTCCAGCAAGGAACATTTAGGTACTCAGGGAAACCAGACTATGAAAGCAGACGTAATAGAGGGGCTGGTTTTAGGGAGGTGGGACAATCCACTGGGGCTTCATGACATTCAATACAATGTTCTTTGTCCACCAGATCACTGCCTCTTCAGACGATGCCGTTGTACCCTTTTTGTGGCAACAACCTCAATTCAAACATTTGGAAACACTGAAGTAACCTGACTCAAAATGGCCACACGATGGCAGCAAAAAATAAGCGCTGCTACACATTTATACCAAACGGTTAACCTATTTTCCCACTAGTCATCTCTCTAAAGTATGTATTCCTTAAAGTATTTGCATCACTATAATGCAAAGAAAATAGTTTGAACTAAAGAAAGCTGTTTACAGCTAAACTTTTACCTGAGAGCCCAGGCTTTATTTTATTTTTTTTTTTTAATTAAGTAGATAGCATTTGGTACTTTTGGATACATTTCATACCATTGACAAAAACAAAATGAAAAAAAACTACAACCAAACCAATCAACCACCACCACAAAACCCAAACCAAGAACCTAACTCTTCACTCTAGGTGAAGGAGGAATAAGAGAAGTAGCACCATGATCTAAACATCTCAGAAAATTGTTGCAATCATTAAGATCTTTGCTTACAGCAGCTGAAAAATTCAAACTTTAACATACTTTTTCAGTAAACACTCAAATCACAGGAAAGGAATTAGCTGCGTGATTCCCACAGACAGGTGTGTGCCCTTTGCCTAAATGCCTGATCCAGCAATGGATATTTTGGTATATTTCAGTAAGTGACTTAGTTTTGAAGATCATGTTGGCATAGCTCCGTAGAGTAAAAATCATTCAGTGCTTTAGAATAAATTTTTAGAAGCCTTACAGTGTTTATCATCACAGTCCACAGACAGGTCTAAAGAGCCTGTATTAACTTAATGAAGAAATTCCTTTCAATATAGAGAATACATTTTGGAATCCAAGCTGGAGATGCCTGGCTGCAGTTTCAGTCATCTCATGAGTGAGAGAAGTGCATTGTGCTCTCGGGAGAGCTGAGGTTTTACCCCTGTGCAGTGTTGTGTGCTTTCAGCTCAGTGTCATGGTAAGTTTGTAACAAGGGCCACAGGCAGGTCCTTGCGCATCGCTCATTCTTTACAAAACCTGGCACATCTGGGAGCCAAAAGTCACCAAAGTGCTGTTCACTCTGAAAGCGAGCAGGTGTTCATTAAGGGCTAAAATACTTAGAAATATAGACTCTGACCATTTCTCTTATGAGACCTGGTAACTGACACATTCAATGTCTGTGCATCTCTTCTGTCCTCTCCCACATTTTGAGTGACTGACTTACAAGCTTAGTATTCCCTTAATTTACTATTTTATGTTCTATAACGATTCAACTATAAACACAGGCATAAAAATTAGGATCTGTGATGACTTCTTCACGGAAACGTACTGCCTTTTTCATGTTCTTCCCATACAGGCACGCAGAGGCACCACACAGCCTCAAGCTAATCAATTACAGGAGCAGCTGACGTCTCTTATTGCCTGTGTGGATTGGTGAAAGATGAAACAATTGGGCAAAACCCAAACACTGCCAACTGGTTTCACAGATACCTTCTGGCAGTCAGGCCACACTGAGGAATACTAAAATTTAATCTTCCAGAGCATTGCAGAAGAGCACTGACACATTTTCTCTAGAGCACCTCCCCAATTCTTTCTAACAGAAATCTCTAATACTCTGCAGCTCCAGCCAGTGCCACTTCCCTTTTTTATTGACTACTCAACACTCTACTTATTCTCACCTTTTCATTCTTTCCTATTAATTGCCAAAGCCTGCCCATCTTCCATCACTCTTGTGCTGCCTCCGCAGTTGTGTGTTCTACTTTAAGTCGAGTCAGGCAGGCAAAAAGGAAAGAAAAACCAAAAAATCCCCAAAAGCAGACTACCAGGAGATGAGTCAGCAGAGAGAAACTCAGGCTGTTACCAGGTTCTGTATCCAGTATTACAATAGGTACTGGCAGTGGGAATAATTGCAGGGAAGGTCTGAGAGCACTGCAAAGACTCACACTCTGTTTCTCTGCAGGGCAGCCACATCTGCTCACGTATCAGGGCACGTGTAATCAGAGCACCCTACACAAGGGTTCAGAGAGTTTGGAGGACAGAGAGATGAAGTTTTCCCAACCAATGTGCCAAATTCATTGTGCTCAACACTTGTCTTTCACACTGAAAGTGAAAAGCACATTTCTGTTACAAAGGCCAAAATGCCAAAACCTGCCACAAAATGTGAAGTAAATAGAGTTTATCTAGAAAAGTCAAAGGATTATTAAAAATAATAATCAATTTTATCTCTCATCTTTTCTGTATAGGAAGTTTACCTTGTAAGTAGAGATTTGAACTGTAAAAAGAAGCATATTTAATGGTTCTTAGTTAAAACAATTTCATATTTGCAGTGTTTGTACTATGATGAATAGTATTAAAGAAAATAGAAAATTACAGAACCTGCACATCTATTCTTATGTTTTAGATTAAAAAACAATTCTATGCCTATATCTAAGATAAAAAATAGCCCCTGCAACAGTTAGCTGGTTGTAAAAAGAAATCAGTCCATAAACTGAAAGAAAACATCTTCCTGTAATAGAGTTAAATTACACAATCTGTTCATAGATCGAAGGAAAAATACTGAAATTACATATTGTCTATTGGAATTTCTTTTGTTCTTACTGTAGTCAAGACCAGCTGGATACACTTTGAAGACAATCAGGAGAAACTCCAAACCAAGACCAAACTCAGTAACCAGTATGCCAGGGAAAAGCATTACCCACAACCCAGGCAGATGCAGTGTTGGAAGGTATTTAAACCCGTGTCATGTGAGTGGATGAGCAGTCATTGGAGGCTGCAGTGTGACAGTATTTGGCTGTGTTTTCTCACCATCACCACCACTGTGTCTGTAGGTCCCTGCCAGCTCCCTTAGCTACTGTCCCTAAATGCTCCCTAACTCCTCTCCAGCCTGACACCCTCCCCTACTCTCACAGTGCTTTAACTTCTCAGGAGCTCAGAGTAAAGGGTACTCTGAGCCAGCAATCATCAGCCTTGTTTTTTACTTTTTCCAAAGACCTAGAAAATTCTGCCAGCAGTCTCTGTTATTAAGGCTTCTGCTGTTCACTACTTGTTCAATGTTAAAAGCCTTACTGTCACACTGAAATTTTCATTTGACAACTACATCTCCCAGTCTTGAGGTTCTGCAAAAAACCCAACTGCACCAAAGCCTCACACACCAGAAATTCCCATCAACCTCTTATGACCACCAGGCAGCAATCCCCCATGTCAGTCTAGAACTTTACCTTGTGCACCATCCCATCGGTTCTGGTCCCCCAGTCTGGCCACCACCTGCATGTACAGATGCTTTGCAAACCGTCTGCAGGAATGCTGCCGATCTTTCTGGCAATGTATTAAATTGGGCAGAGGCTTATGGTGCAACTGGGCAGGTTTGGGAATGTGAGAATCAGCATGCAGGAGCCAGGCTTCCAGGCACACTGCTGCAGCAGACTGGAAAGCTGATCTTGAGGACAGCCCAGAACGACCCTGAACCTTCATTTATGATGAAATCATGACGCGTTTTCTTAATTTAATTTGGAACAACCAGTAAAAAAGGATATGAATGTACCAAAATCTTAATAGCTATTTTTCTAAGAGGATTGAAAGGAGTTAACATGTACAGGGCAGAGGTGGCACTGAATCGGAATATTGCCTTCCCTTTATTCAATACTATAAAGGTCTGAAAAAGAGAAAGAAAGAAATTTTATCAGTGTTTATTCACTATAGATTCTCATTTAAAAAATGTTACAAATAAGCAATCACCAAAATTGTAACTTTTTGAACAGTTAATACACAAAAAGCATGAATAATTTTTTAAAATAAAAATTATTTCCAGTATTTACCTGATGAATCTGACTTATGAGAATGCAATTAATCCAATTCATTAATGTTTTGGTTTTACTTCATTAAACAAACTCAGTAAAGTAATATTCCTTTTCATGTGTTTCTTGTAAATAAAAATGCATAAATTATTACCTGAAATTATAATTTTATTTGTCTTTCCCCAGAAAATTGTCCCTGTTTGAAACCCCACAAGCAAGGTATGGTGATGCATTCCCCCCACTCTTTTCCAGCCTTCCTGTGGACTTCATTGATGTATTAGTCTTAGTAACTGGAAATCCTTCTGGAAACTGATTTAATAGACTATCCACTTGTTTAATTTGGGGGTTTTTGTGCTAAAGAGTGAGGGAAATAGCAGCCATATACAGCCATATTTGGGTAGGTCTCTGAGGACTGGATATCTGAATATACCTTACTGGAGGAAGGCAAGAGACAATCCCAAATGATCCTACTGCATAATTGTGGTTTCCAGGTGTGAATTTTTCCCAGAAAATACACACTTTTAAACTTTAATTTTTAATATCTATGATGTCAACCAAATTTAAAGAAACTTGCAGGCATGCAAGCTGCACTTCAGAGACTTTGTAGAAGACTCTGTGGGTTAAATGTCTCAAATAAATCCATGAGCCAAAGATCAACAGTATAAGCACAAACCCTGCAAACACTGCTTTGTTTCCACTGCAGGCCATGATGGCTGCACCTGCCCTAACACTACAGCACAGAAAATTTGGGCTGACAGGTTCTTTTGTGTCACTAAGGTGCTCTTCAACTGCAAGATCAAGCAGAAAAGAATGAGAAACAGTGCAGAAGGAAGGAAGGTTTGGTAACTCAGAAGAAATCTGCATCCAGTGGAAGGGACGATGAAAGAATCATAACCTAATTCAAATAAAATTAAAGGGAAATGTCTAAAACTGCTTTTTTCCTTTTTGTTTTTTCCATAGTCAGAGTCTTATATTTTGCACATAAGCTATGAGAAAGTCTCCCTGATTTTTAAGTTGCTGATGAAATGAGCTGTAAACTAGAATTCCAGTAGAAGCATAGGAAAGGGCATGCTGGTTTCATCTGGTGTCCATGCCTTCAAGACTGTGAGCAGTGAACTACATGACTATTTCCAGGAAGGCTGGTAGACAGGGAAAATATGCCAAGGAGGTTCAAGAAGGACAATGCTTCAGTCTGCTGAGATTTGGAAAGTTTTGAATGTATGGACCATGAAGTACAGATAAGAATGTCTAGAAGCACACAGGAAGTGGAGAGAGATGTAGAGATGGGGTTTACTGAAGGCAGAGAAGCAAGGATTAAACTCCAGTCCCAGTGGCTTCCTCCTTGAGCTGTCCCTCCACTATGGGTCTACACAGAACACCTTCTACAAACCAAACCCCTTAGGAGTAAGGGACACTACCAGGCAGAGTTTACACCGTCTTGAGTACAAACTCAAGATGTGTAGGAATGTATAAGATATGTATACGATTTCCCACTTCTACACAGAAATGGAGAACCTACATATGAAGCTGAGGGCAGTCTGAGCTAATGTTTCCAAATTACACATCCAGTTCAGGCGTACAGGTAACAGCCTGCAGATGACCTGACCTTACATGAAGCTTTCATTTCAACTACTGAAGCAACCAACCAGATGAATGACTTTTTGGCACAATGTTTCAAAGCCTCACACCCCAAGGGGAAGGTGAATTCCTCTGCCAGGTCTGTCCCCAGCCCCCAGGACTCACATCTCAGACGCCTCCAACTCATGCTCTTTTTTGTAGTTGAGGCAGTTGACAAAATGCATTAAAAATCACACTTCCTACTAACTCTGTATCTAAGACTACTGCACCTTCATTTAGTCAACCTACATTTTTTAAAAAATCTTTGAACACAAGCATATTAAACATACATCTATTTTCATATGCCTTATGGAAAATAACAGCATGCTGGCACAGTTCCAGTTTCAGTTGGAAGCTGCTGCTATTTTAGCTGTTCTACTTTCTGCTGCCCTGCATAAGCAGAACCAACAAGACATAAATTCCCTACCTCAGTTTTAATTTTTCACTCAAAGCATCTTTGTAATTTGAGCTTTCAGAATGACTTTGTTGGTCCTCTAACTTCTAGCCTTAAACATGAATTAAAACTGTACCTTTTTCCTGAAGGAGAATTTTCATTTAAAAGAACAGGTAAGAGCTGATATGCAAGCCCTATGTTAGCTCCCTGCTATGCCTACCATATCTCACCCCACTCTCAACCCAGATGCAAGCCAATGTGTAGGCAGTGTGGATGAACATGAAGTATTGTACCCAAAGCTGTCAGGACAAAGTAGACACATACTAAGAAAAGCTAGACAAATTCTATAAAATTGTAGGAGTAATGCTTGTATATGAAGGATTATCTATAAATTTCAGGTCTTATGTTTTATTCATTTTTATAACACCACAAAACCAACTCATAGTCAAAGTATTTGAGTGTGAATATAAATTCGGAGTTCCCTGAAAGGAAGTCCCTGATTTGCTTCTTTTTGCATCTGTAACCTAAAATCCAATCCATCTTTTGCCATATTTGAAATAAAGCCAGAAACTGAATTGTTAGCGGGGCAAAGGAGGAGGAGGAGCGTTTTGAGAAGATGTAGCTAAGAGAGAAGAGTCAACCCTGAATAAAGCTAAGGTGTCTGAGAACCTCTTGGGATAAGGAGTTCCCAAAACCTTATTTCTCTGCTCCTTCCTCCTAGTTAACTTTAAATGTAGTTTCTGGGAGGCTAGATTTAGTGCACTGTGTGTTACCCCACTGCATTTCTACCTTCTGAAAGACAGGAGCAGGTACAACATTGAGCTGGGTCCTCAGCTTCTCTAGAAAAGCTCCCACAGCAGCTGGAACATGAGACTCATGGCAAATGAGACATTTTCATTTCTTGGCTCTGTGGTTATCTTTTGAAACAATGTTTTCTAGCAAGTCCTTAACTTCGCTTTGCTAGAACTCGTCACTTAAAAATTATTGTACAACTACAAAAATATCCAAAATCACTAGTGAAATCACCTTTGCTGGTGTAATAAATTGAAGCAATTTTGCAGAATCATTTTGGGTGTTTTGAAACCCAAGACACATCTGGGAAACCCAGGAGTTAGTGATTTGATCAGCTTAGGAACTGATATCATAGAATGCCAGCAGAAAAGGAGGCATCTTTGCTGAGAGACATTATTCAGATCCTTCTGGCAAGAGGCAGGGCATGGAGTGGCAATAAACAATGTTGTATCTCTATCACAGCAGGAAGAAATGAAGTTTTTACCCAATTAGTTCCACATATTCTCTCCCTCCTCTTTAATGTAGCAGCCTAGGTTCAGAGGAAAAGAGCCAGCCCTGAAAGTATGGAACCAAGTGGACCAGATTTTGATTCCTGCCCACAGGCCAGGACCAGGTCAGGGATTCCAGCTGATCTTTTCTCTGCAGACAATGAAGTGAACATGGTTGATCCTTTGTGATGGCAGCTTGAGCATGAACAGGCAGGCAGTATTATACTGGGGACACACAGATTTGCACTTACACAGAAGCAGAACACAAAACATGAGTGAACTTCCTGTTCACTTTTAATCAATTTTGGATTAAGAAAGAAAAAAGAGCACTGCAACCTTTAGGATGCTAAACATCACAGGTCTGAAGACCAGCATTATTGGCCACCACAGTCAGCAGTATTTCAGTATAATGAAGTCATAATTATGTGAGAATATTATGGGAGAATCATAATTATGGGAGAATAGAATATTATTCTATTCTTTTACAATAAAATAATTGTGTTTCAAGGGTACAGTTGCTGGCTTTTTTTATTTACACTGTGATACAGTGTAAATCAAAAATACTATCAAGTGTGTAAACCTCCTATAATGGGCTGTCCTACTGTCAAACAGCAGTTGTCAATATTTTCCCTTTCCTTTCTGCTTCAGATTAGTATTGAGTACTAAAGAGGATATGTCCTCTTTGATGGTAGGTTTTGCACAAAAGCACACTTACAAAACCATAATACTATTGGACCTACTGCTTTTGCTTCTCTTAAAAGATTTTTTATTTTAACTTTTCATCTCAGGTCTATCTCAGGCACAAATAAGGGTTCTCAAACCAGCTCAAAATATGTATTTATTTCTGTCTTATTCTCTATTAAACTGCATCAAATCATGGCATGTACAGACTTTTTGCTTAGAAAACGCAGTCCCAAGGATGGAACAGAAAAAACCCTGGATGACATTTAACATTCACCGCATGAAAAATAGAGTGAGCTTGATCGATCTTCGTTCAAAGAATAAGGAAAAAAAAAAGAAAGGAAAAGAGATGCAGTATTTTCTTATAAGGCAAACGATGGATGTCTTCATTCATGACCCAAACTTGTAATTAAAAACTCTTCCTAAAATTCCTATGCAGCTTTTCCAAAGAAACACAGTGACCAGCTGTGAACAACCATTACTATTCCCTATTTAAAAGTCTGGAAGCCAAACTTTCTGGTAGTTTCTGTCAACAAACCAGCTATAGTTTATGCAGAGATCTTATCTTGCCTTTGCCCTAACCCTTTCTTGCAAGTAAGTATTTTCTTTCATTCTGGTGTTTTTCATTAGATCTACGACATTTCAGATAGATGCTTCACCAGGGAGAAACTTAACATCCCTAATGATTGTGCAGCAGTTGTCACACTGTCACACTGGAGAGGGTGTGCTGATGGATTTCTTGGCTTTACAAGGTGGAATTCAGAGAGGGGTAAAGAAGAAGCTGAAATGTCAAACATTACAGAGATAAATACATTGAACATTCCTATGTGTCTTCCTAGAGATGTTCACTTCTGCTTCAAGCTTTTCTCAAATTATTTGTCCTTCTGAGACTTGCAGGAGCATCAGCTGCTGCCAATATTTTCAAAATACAAGTGAAACAACACCTAAGTATTTCCAGAATTCACATACAGTTAGATATTAAAATTTAGAAATTAGATATTTTAAAGTAAAAATTACAGGTGAAAATTGAAATTGGTGTTGATTTTTCTGTTTGGAACATCTATTTTCCTCTTACTGAAGAAAGGAAAAACAAAAAGAATTGCAGCATTTGAGAAATTTTTGCCTTGTCTTAGACTGACAGGGCTGTTTCTATTTCCGTCCTGTAGAAGTTTAAAGCATGTGCACAGAGAGAATATGTGGATATCAGCAGAAACAAGAGAATCCCAGAGGGTATGTGTTTGGACCATACATATTTAGAGAGCAAATAAAAAGATTCCTCCTTTCAAGTAGTACAGAAACTTGACTGAATATGTCCAGCTGGTTTCTCTCCATTTCTCGCAACTCTGTCACCAGACCTGGCTGATTTAGTAAGATTTCAGCAGCCTTTGAGAAAGGACTGAAAGGGTCTTCCATTCCCAAGGGCGTGAGAGGCATATCTGTCTTACCTATTGTGTATCTGTTCTCACTGCCAGACTCACAAGACAGACTGATTTGGCTATAAAGGTCCAGGATAAGCTGTGGGCAGGTAGGGATGAAATTATATGGAATATTGTATCATAAACAGACACAATTAGTGCAGAACTCTACAAGGCCTGCTTTTATAGAAACACATCTTTTATCTTTGTAAAAGTAGAACTGTGATTTAAAGATAAATCTTCATATGCTGTGAATGGCAGATAAAGGCTCTTTCAGAGGCACCAGATAATAGAGATAAAAATATTGCTCTTTCACACAGTATTTTCTCTCTTGTCAAAGTAGGACCCATAAATCACATAAAATTTAGCAAGCTGAGACACTTAGAACACAGCAGTTTGTGAAAGTCACAATAACTCCTATCTTAATATTGACAGTTTTTACAATCATAGAATCCAGTACTTAAAGTATCACCCAAACTAGCTACAATACAAAGCATGAACTGCTGCTGCTTATAGGCTATGCAACAGGATCATTCTAAAAAGATTCCAGGCTTGTCCAAGGCCAGTTTCACTAAAACTTTAAAATCAGTTTTACACTCTTTTTGTTACATTTACTGCTTAGCTGTTTGTTTCCCTATTGATTCCACAATTTCCTAAGCATTTGCTATCTAAGCAGATTTCTGTGAACTAAATGTTCTATGCATTTGTTCATGCTGTCAGTTTTAAATCTGAAGACCCTTAGAGAATTTTGGTGTAGCCAGTATGAATGTATGTTCATTTCTAAGAAGTTCACAAAGTATATACATATTACATACCAATATGTTTATAGAGTATTACATATTGCTTAGAATCAAAGATCACGTATTATGCTTCAGCTTGCATATAAACGTTCCTTTCATATAGTCAGTTATATCAAAGAAATAAACTTGAGGTAAATTAAAAGAAAAGGGTGAAAAGCTAGTAACCATTAAGGCAAATGGGTTTGGCTGCCAACTAACATACTGAAGTAACAGGCTGTATGATCCACTCCAAGAAAATGAAACGAGCATGATAACGCGCTCCAAACCCTGGCATATGAACAGGATTGATATCAGACTCACTTTTTTATTGATGTAATAGGGGTCCATGTCTTCCAAGGGCTCAGACACCATTCCTGGAGGTATGTCGCCATAAATAAAGGGGAGCGTTTTCCCTGCCTCCAAGTCACTGTTTGGCTTTGGCCCATTTTCATCGTCGTCTTTACGATCTTGTTTGGGGTTCTTAGCTTTTTCTGCAGCAATGCGTTGTTCAATAGCTGCAAGAGACTCTCTAGTGAAGTATTGGAAGCTGTCTGGTCCTGGTGGTACAAGCACTGACTGCTCCATCTTTTCATCCTGCACATTTTAATTACCATTTATTCTTCTGCATAGGAAAATACTAAAAGAAAGCAGAAAAAAATCAAATAAACATGTTGAAATTACCAAGTAAGAAAGATGTAGCAGTTGTTTTCAAGTGTAATTGGTTTTGCTATGTTGAATTGTTAAAATCCACAATCTGAAAATTATGTAAAGACAAAGTAAGCAGTTTAGTCATTGATTTGGCATTTATAAGAAGCTTGTGTTGCTCTTACACTAGTTATTGAAACTGAAAACATTTCTCTGCATCAGGACTATGATAGCCTTTGACTCCACATAAGGAAAAGCATCATAATTAAGAATAATCAAATACATTCTTTCCTCATAACTCTAGTTATACTATGATCACACTCCTCTGGAATCAATCAGGATTACATTGATAACTATAAATAGATCAGTTCAACAGAGCTAATAGAAAATTTCACTGAGATCACCAAAGGTATCAGAAAACATGCACTGTAAAATCAGGATTTAAATTTTAAAAAAATCAAATCAGTATATTATGAAGTATTAAAGCAATGATCCCAAGTAATTTTTTATGGGAAATTATTTTAGATAAGAAGAAGTGCAATTGCCTAGTATTATTTGAGTTTAGCAGTTTTTGGTTCTTTGTAAAATAGCTGTAACTGGAAAATTCTGGAAGTATTCTAGTGTACATATTTATTTATATATTGCAATTGCAAAAATAAACCTGTTGGGAAGAAAAAAAAGAAAAAAAAAAGAAGTCCTGTTAAGACCACAGATTTGGCATCTTCCATGCTGCTGAATAAATTTCTGACACCAGACATACAGATGAAATGTATATTTGGTCTCACAATGGTGCATCTATCTCTCAAGCCTGAAGGAAAGAGATAAATACAGTCTCCACCCACTGCAGAGATCCTTACGAAATGATCAGTCAGCCTTTCAGGAGACTCAAGGGTCAAGGCAGGTCAGCAGTCACTAAAATAAGCTAGAGATATGGGATGAAAGAGAAGTAGAATACAGGAGATGGTTGGGGGAAAACACACAAAAACAAATTAGAAAGTGACAAACAAGCCCAGGAATTGCAGAAAGATGCTGGAAATTAGGAAGGAAATAGAGAAAAAACGTGGCTCAAGAGGAGATTGCAAATGACTGTAGAATTAAGAGAGGAAATGAAGAACGCAAAAAGATGGAAAAATAGGAACTCTGGAGGATTAGCAATATAAAAATGACACAAAACCAAAGAAAAATAATACATAGGCAGAAGAACAGATTATTGGGAAAGGAGCAGATAGGTAAGCAAATTCAGATAGGATAGCTTTCTACTAAGTAGAAGTCAATATGGAGAATAAGAAATTAAATTACAAATAAAGGGAGAAGAAAGAAAAAATAAAGCTGGGAAATAAAGAAAAAGGTCACCAAATATTATTAATAATGTACTCTAAATTCTCTTGATCAGTAATATGAGGATGAGCACAAAATCTTAGACACATATATTAGTGAGTATTAGAACACAGTGTACAAAAGAAGAAAGAGGGGTGAAAGTGCTTCTGGTCTCTGCAAATTCAAATGTCTCAATTTCTAAAAAATGTTAAACTTCCACCTATTTCACACAGGTGTATAAGACCATCATCCACAGTTGGATGAACAACTTTCAAACAATCAAGGTGCAAGTTTCTCACTGTAAAAAAATTAAAGCAGGCTGATCTCACACCAAACAGGAAATATTCACCCATGTAGACACTCATGTCAAAACCAGTTCTGTGCAGCTTCCCTTCTTTCCAAGGGAAAAGGAATAATACTGTTCTTTCTCCATTGGTGGGAGGATATAAGAAAATGTACCTCAGCCTAGAGATTTAAAATCTTGCCTTTCTCCACATAAAGAATATCCTCTAGACAGTCCTCAGCTCCCTATGTCGTGGTTCTGTTTACTTCTGTGAATTGCCACTTCAGTCAATTCACTATCAAAGTTTTAAACTCACTATTTGTACACTCTGACACAGTCTCTTAATGTTCAGTGACACCTTGTGGGTACTGGGAAAGAAGGAGAATATACTATCAGCCACATCACTGAATTTTCTGATCTCAAACTGATGCCCATGAGTGGCACCATAATTTGGAAGACAGATCTTGTACTAAGCTGTTATCCAAATGTCATGGGGTACACAGCTGTAGGTGTATACTACTTGCTCCATGGGCTTCAGGTGGATACAGAGATGCAAGAGAGACAATCAAGCTCTCTTCTCTGCTCAACTTATTTGGCAACAGAAGGGACTAAGACCTCTCCTCTCCTCTCCTCTCCTCTCCTCTCCTCTCCTC
>VXBR01006565.1:1541944-1554121 GCA_013400215.1 Cisticola juncidis
CTCCCTCTCCCTCTCCTCAGACATGCCTGCCTTTCCCTCTCCTCCTCCTCATGAGACCCAGGAGGGTCCTTTCCCCTTTGCCATTTTTCCTTTGAAACCTTCACTCGTGGTCCAAACCACCACTGCAAAGCACATTTGGCGTTCTTCCCCTGCCACGGCAGCAGCGAGGGCACACCCAGCCAAACGAGTGCTGGCGCAGGGGTGCATTAACCTGGGCAGCAGCGAGGCTGATCTCATGTGTTGGAAGGAAATGTTCAGTGAGCAGTCAGCAAAGATGAGACCTGAAACCACGGGCTGCTGTGTCAGGATCACCTCTTAGCTCAGTGAGTGTCCCCACCTGGCATGCAGGACAAGGATTACCTCAGGATTTGCCTGCAGGTGCACAGAAACAAAATGCTTCACAGCCATTAGTTACGTTGCAAGAACATTTGATTCAGCTACTGTGTTTATATACCAAGTTTAAAAACAGCAAATGCTGTGGGCTTTTCTAATATTATGGATATTTCTTTATATAGAAAGGAACTCCACATTATTTTTCTATGATTAATGCTAGAATGTTCTCTGGTCTGTCAAATGTACATGGAGCTAGCTAGCTACACCTTTAGATGTAACTGAATCTAAGTAGGCTGTACTTAACAAAATCTTTCAGGGGGCTTTATGAAGATTACCTACTCTTTATCCTCTACTTAACAGATTAGAGGATGATGTTCCACATGCATTTTCCCCTTCTTCATACCTTTCAATGATTATAAGTCTTCAGAATTGCAAATAGAAATATTCCATAAATTTAAAAGTCAATACTAAATACATACAGAATTTACTACAGTCTTAATCCCAAAACACTTTCATCTCTCATAGGCAGTTCTTAACTAATAGATTTGTATTTCCTTTACAATAGTCAATGGATTTATTCTCACTTATCTGTGATGGGGATAAAAATTGCTATCAGACCAATTCAACTGATATCCTTCTGATTTCCACCAAGTGACTTATGAAATATTAATGGAATTACTACAGATTGCTTAAATGATCCAAATGGACTTTTTTTTCTTTAATGTAGCATCCGTAATTTAACAAAGAAAAGAATATAAGACCTAGAATATTAATTTCTTACTGAAATTCTTACTGAATTTCTATTCTATTCTTTCCTACTCTCTTTCCTACTCTCCTGTAGGGAATGAGATGTTTCCTTCTACATTTCCATGTCTGAGTGACCTTCTTATGAGCAGTGCAAAACATTTCAGATTTTGGAAAATAAGCTACTCAGAACATTTGAGATTCTGATATTTCCCAGGCAAAACATATTCGCATATGCCTTGTAGTAAGGCAGATAACTGCAGAGCACACTCAGTGTGCAGGGTGGTCTGAACCTGACCACAAGCACAGTAAGTCAGAAGTGGTTCAGGTGCGTGTGTGTGAGTGCACAAAGCACTGCTGATCTGCCCACGTGCAGAAGTCTGAGGCAGCCAGAACTACAGGGGTCAGCTATACAGAAGATATACATACACATACAATCACTGCCCTCCTGGATGTGAGCTACTCTACACATCATGCAATTTTAGATCTATGCCTTCTTTGAGAATAACTAAAATATCAAATACCCACAGAGCATCTGCCTATTTTTATAGCCTTCAATTTTCATCTAAAGAATTTTTCTAGGCAAAGTAAAGGGACATACTGGAAATAGATGAAGAGATGGTGATTTGTCAAACAATGATTTCAAATTAGTTACACACTGCTCCTTGAAAAAGTCAATTAGACAATACATAACTCTCTGAAATAGAGACAATCTTGAAGATTATTTCCTAATCTGATACCATATATGAATGTCAACTTGCTTATCCTTCATACCATTTTAACAAGCTTCCAGATGGTTTGGTCAGGAGGACCTTAGCACACATGCAGAACTAGAGGTCTGCACTTAAATTTTAACAAATTAATTTCTTTATATTATCAATACACTTAAATCTGAAAATGAAACATGCTTTGATGTTTGACCTTCTGGTATAACAGACATAAATTAAAAATTAACTGCTGCAAAAATAAAGATAAATTAATGAATCTACATGTAAACTCTCAAAGTCCAGATCTCTATGTTACAATAATTCGCATCATTCATTGGCACAGTTTCTCATTACTTCTAATTTATCAATGAGTCATTATTATCTTCAGCATACAAAATAATTTTCCTTCCTCAAAATGTGGATCTGTGGGAAAAGAGGAAGAAAGTTGTGGGAAGCCACCACAGTTTTGTATGTGTGGCCTCAGAGCCAAGCCTGTGTCTGTCCCAGTTACAGGGTTACTGCAGGTACCAAAGGTAAGTAGGATATCCAAAGCAACAAGCTTGGCAGAAGGGCAGGAATCAGACTGGAATATTGGAATTACACAACTTTTTACGACTCCCTGTAGCTCACATATAAAATTAAATTTAATTCTCATGGACAGCTCTATAAGGGAAACATGCATATTACCAGACTGATAATAGGATTCTCCCGTATCTTTTTTATCATCTTCTTGATGTTCCCTCTCAGCCTGGATAATGCAGATTTGGCACAAGGGCTTGCTTGTATTACATTACTTAGACTTGGATAACTGCATTTATTTAATGCATATTAATTTTAAATAAAGGGTAGGTACAGTAATACTGCAGACATCAGAATAGGGCACACAGATAGGCACTGGGCTATAAATAAATTATCTGAAATATGGGAAACAATCAAACAGTAGATACCAGTTTAAGTGAAAGTTTATGTTTTGCAGCTGGATTTTTCCATTACTTAATCTGACGCACAGGAAGGGTCACTGAGGGGGAGCAATGAGGGGAGAGGACTGTTTAATTTGCCACAGAGCTGCAAACAGCCATGAGGTACCTATGTGATCCAGGAAGGCAGTTCAGTGCTCAGTCTGGGCTGCCCAACAGCCAGAAAGCAGAACAGCCAAGGATAGGAACTGCAGCTCATGTCTCTGATACCCACAGTCGTACAATTGCTTAGCTTACATTGCAGAAGTATTCATGTTAAATTCCCTCAGCAGCTCCGGGGACTTCAAAGCCACACTTTCTATCAGTCAGCAAAACTCTTACATGAGCACAGCCAACAGACCATCTGATTTCTCTTTCCAGTGCTCCACCACCACTGTGCAGGAATGAAATAAACATTAATGGGATAGGAAGCAAGTGTGTAAGAAAACATGAACTTGGCATCTTAAAGGTAAGCTTTCATCTGGGAAGGCAATCATGGCTTCTGATCCTTGCTCCAGAGCTATTTCTCCATTATACCTAGTAAATTCATTTAGGACGAGTCAGCTGAAAATCACCAGAGGTATATTAGCTGAGAAGAGAAAATGTAGCACTAACTATGGGAAAAGAGGGTTTATTTAGTTCTAGTGGTCACTCACAGCTAATTTCTTTAACTCAGGAAGAAAATACAAGCATAGGTTTTGAAAAATAAAGCAAAGTAAAATAAGCCAGCCTTCCCCAACATGATAACTAGCGTGCAAAACCCCCATGCTGGTAAAATCAGGATGCTCCCTGTGAGCTGTTTGCTCACCTTCTGAGAGTTTGCAACCTTCTCTCCCACTAACACCTAGATTTTCAGTCCTGTCCTTGTGTCTTGTTTAGAGGAAACTGGAAAATCATATGGTATAGACACAATATATTTTCCATCTCTATTAGTTATGTATGTATGCATTGTTGAAATTGCTATTCTCAGTATATTTTCAAATTCAAGTAATGTACCTCTAAACCAAAATAAAGGTACTAGGCTTTGCTTTAGAATAAAAAGAAATAGCTTGCTTTGGCTTACTGCATTGCTAGTCTAATTCCAAGTCTAATTAACTGCAAGCATTTTCTATTTTAGAAAGCTAAAAAAACCAAAATTAGTCATACAGTTTCATAGAAAGAAAGAAAGAAAATATTTTAATGGGACAAGTCACAATGCAGCTGCATTAGCACTCCATCTGAGCAAATGCATTTAATAGCTTAGAACTACTGGACTGCTACCAAGCTGAATGGATTCTCTGCTTACTCTGTTCCTGCAGCATATCTTGTGCAGCAAATGACTGCAGTACAGAGAAGCAATCTTTCTGCTTTCTTTCATTTGATCAGAGCACTGACCCCTTTTACTGGCAATCTACATTACTAACTCAAGTTTCATTTCCTTAAACATCTGTTTCTTAAACATCTGCTTACATTTACTTTAGCAAACATAATAGCATCTTTCTTCAGTTAAAAAAACAAACAAAGCCATGTAGGCTATGCAGCGTGCATTACATAATACTACTGATTCATCTTATGTTATGGTAAAATTGAATTTAAGACAAGGTTTAAGTTCTGGCCTTGGCATATTACCATGCTTGGGAAAGAGATAAAAGTTGATGGGAAACAGATTGCTCCATACCCTGGAATGATGCAAAATTTGCAGGGCTAACTAACCCAAAGACATTGCCATACTCAAATTAGTGGGTTGCCTGACCCCATTAACAGCATTCTGGTACTTGCTGTCTCATATGGTCAGTGGAAAGGCCAGAAGCCTGAAAGACATAATGGCAAAATTATTTACTTTCTAACAAATTTAGCAAGCACAGATTTAATTCTTGAGGTTTTCTTGGGTCAAGGAAGCAGATGCAGGAAGAACAGGAACATGTTTAGCACACAAGACAACAGGGGAAAAAAATCAATCATTATTAAGGAAGCAAAAAGAGTTTCTGCTTTTCATGCACAATAATGGGGCCACTGTGAAGTAATAAACCCTCCAAACTGTAGAAACTTGTACTTTTTATACTGCACAGAAGTCCAGACACAGTGTGAAAGCAACTTTTGAAACTTTATCCCCTTGCTTTTACACACTGCACACTCAGGGCCCGCTGCAGGCTGTGCCTGTGCACGGTGCAGAGAGGAGGCAGCAGCAGCCCCACCACCCTGTGTCAGGAGCTGGGTATCATCTGATAAATTACTGCAGTGCAGCACCCAAGGGGAGGGATCCACCTCACAGACTCTGTGAAAGAAGAGTGCTCAAGGAATGGCAGATGCTTCAGCCACAAACTAACTCTGAGACTAGGAAGCACTGTTGCCACTATTGCATGACTTTGGGATGGTTCTAGGGCCTCAATCCCCTTCTGCAGCCCTCAGGTTTCACAAGATGCAACAAATGCATGGGCTACATGTGATTTAAGTGTTTTCCAAATTAATTGGGATACTATATCCTAGTGCTATGCAGCAGGTAACACAAGTCTGTAAACATGATATTTGAATTTCTGTTTATTTCCTGTTCCGTGGACAAGGCTCTGCACCTTGGTCATTGGCATCTTTTGATCCTGCTAAAGTATCTCCTCTGCATGTCCTTCATGTCCCTCTGCATTTTGTGATTCTGAACAACTTCTGCATTGATATATACTTATAAAGAGCATAAATGATAACAAATTTTGAAGCAAAACATCCATTCATTCAAATTCTGAGCCTAACTGGTAGTTTTCTGAAGATCAGATAAGCTACGTGGTTAAACACGGAATTGTGGTGCACATTTAGTGATTATTTTGCAAAGAAGCTATTCTCAAATATAGGTACAGAAATAGAAAAAAGGAAAGAGGTTTGAGATCTGTAGTTTTAATAAATATCACTGGGGGCAAAATCAAATGTACACAAACTACATTAATGAAGCTAATGAAACAATAAAGTATTTAATAAAGCTTTCTATCTTGTATTCCACCTTGAATTCAAACTGATAGATTACAAGGTCTGTATAATGTGAATCTGTTCATGTGGCTCTACCTGTAAGATGAGAACTCTAATAGGAGAATCAGCATGGTAGACTGAAAACCACAGCAAATCATTTTGGCAAATAATAACCCTTTCGGTCTCAAATTTTCTGATTGAAAAATGCCTTATTTCCCATTTTGTAAGATTTGTGATTGTTGATTTAAGTACTTTCAGCTATTCTCATTGAAACCCACACTTTTGTCTTTTCATTAATTGAAAATACTCTTGCATTTGTCATTTTTAATGTTGTATTAGAGATGAAAGTGTTTTGGAATGCTTTTTTTTCTAATTAATAATTTTTAGTTTATAATAGTGAGTTGTAATGCCTTCTGGTATTTTGGCATCAGGTGTCCAGGGCAATATCTTCAATAGTTTAAGATTAATTATAAATTAGTAATAGCTGTCCCATAACTCTTTACTCCACTAATAGCAGACCAGTGTGAAAGTTAGTTCTTGCCCTACTAGATGAGAGTATTCTTCAGCCACTCAACCTCCCAGAGTCAGGTATTGATTTACAATACACCCAGCTGAGAAAAATGAGGAGAGGCATTCCTCAGCATGTCATGTTTCTTGTCTGATCAATGCATCTGAAGCCAGGGCACCATTTCCTACCACACTGAGAGCTGAGCAATGTTTCTGCAGGTATTGTATGTACAGTCCAGAAGCATAATAAGCTTACAGTGAAAATCCAAAGTAAGAAACTTCCTTTTTAAAAAACCATTTCTCAGTGCACTTGAGCACAAAAATGGAAGAGCACTACATAAAGATTAAGAATACCCAGTTCTGAAAAACTAGTCCTTAGTATGTCAACAGTGAACACTGTCAGAAAAGAGATCAATGCAATTTGTAGGGTCATGGCTCTAGGGAATTGAAGGACATTTAAGTCTGAGGGAAACATGTACAGTTAAGAAGCTTAAAAATATTCATGTTTCATTCACTGTAAGTCAAGGACAAAGTGGGAACTCAATATCATAGGTGGAAATGACATCAAACAGATTTTAATTTGACTTTGAGGAAAAAGCCTATGAAAAGTACAAATACAGAATAATTTTCAGTGCTTAGCAATTTTGAATAGGAGTTTATTTGTTACACCCTTTATGTAGTTTTCCATATTTATTACTCTTAAATTTCTTTGTCTTCTCTATAATTAAAATTTCATCAGGAGGTATGAAAATGTAGTTAGGGAAAAACATATATTCATGGGTGCATTAACATCTGGCCAGTGCTAACCCATGACAGTCTATCTGCTTTGTGATTGTGTCCCCTAAGAAGAAAGGACCTCAGTGAAAAAGTTCAATATGTTACATTATCTAATCTTAATATGTTTCTTTTTAAACATGAGCACATAGATCAGCAGCAATATGAAATGTTAAGATTCTGTTTTACTACTTATTTTTCTCAGGCTACATCTGCTATATTTGACAGAGTGCAGAGAAAACTCTATTCTGTCACAGACTGCTCTTGAGGCAACATGAACTTGCCAGTACTGCATTTACAGGCAGTTCTTCTGGACTTGGGAGACAGTATGCTGCCAAATCTCCAAACCTGCAAAGTCCATCTTTTGGTTTTGTGCCCTGAACAGCAGACAGCCATGCTCACACTGCAGGTAAATGGGGCTACACTGCTGTGAAGTTTACCTTTTCAGAATAGCATCAAAGTTGTCCAAACCACATGAACCCTGCTGAGAGCAGGAAGAATGGATGGCTGTAGCTATTTTAGTCTCCAAACTCATTCCAGAATCATCTTATTTATCCTGTATGTAGTCCAATTGACCCAAGTCTTAATTATTTCAGACTTCCTTCTGCTGCCATTGCTGGTGTAAATGTCCTCAATTTTTAGATGTAGTGATTCATACCAGACTATGAGCGCTTAACACAGCAGCTCAGCACATGAAAGGCAACCAAGCCTAAGGGCTGCTGAGGTTAGTGGAGCCTGTGCTACTAGCAGTCACAATGAATCTGACTCTTACATGTGTCAAATATTCTTGTCTAAGTTTTGGAGCCAAACTATAAATCATACTGTACTCCCACTGCTGCCATACATATTTAAAGTCTGTTTTCCATCATTACAAAGAAACAAGAAAGTTTCTTTGCCCTTATCAAAAAACCCTGCCCTTATTCAGAATGATTTTCTAGCTAGTTGCTTGGGCTCCATCATCCTGCTGTATAAATTCTCAGAGAGCAAACTACTGCCTCTCAGAGGCCCTTAGCAGCCTTTGTTCATTATCTTGAATTTAATTTTTTAGATGTTAACTCTGTTGTTTAAATTTTCAATTCCCACCAACACTGTAATTTTGAAGATTTCCAGTCACATTTAGGAGATACAAATATCTGCAGAGACCCCTCATTTTGCTTATGCTCCTTTTAACTTCTTTTTCAAGACACCTTCCAAAACTCTTCAGTGGTTAGGCTGCTCATCTCCCAAAACTACTTCATCACCTTTAAGGTCTTCTTTCCCCCTGGGAAATCTGAGCATTTTTCCTTTTGCTTAGGTTGTACTGTGGTCGGAGCAGCAAGTCCTTCCCTCTCTGTGTTTGAATAGCACATTCAGGTTGGGATCCTACATTCCATGTCTGAACTCCTGCCTACTACAGACACCCAAAAGTACCCATACACCATTCCAAGGCAACCCATAATGCTGGCCATAAGTGAAAATAGAATAATTTGCAGGTAATAACCTGGATGTTAAGAAGTGTTAAAATTCAAGATAGGCAATATAAAGGAGTGGGCTCAGAATTGAGTCTGGCACAGCAAGAGAGCGGGGAGGTTTTCAATAACAATGTTCCTGAAACTTCCAGAAGTAAAATACACCCTACAACACTGCAATATGGTATTTAACAGGGACGACACATGAATGTCTCAGAAAACCTGAAATCTGTCTTGATTTAATCCCCACAGCAGTTAACAAATACTGCTTCAGCAAAGCCACTTGCATTAAAAGCATTACACAGAGAAGCACAGACCTGTGACCTCTAAAGAAAAACAGCTTACTTTGTGGACTTCAGAATACTGCTAATCACACTTGCACTGCCCTCAGCCATTATTTAACCATCTTCACAATCTTTTCTCACATGAAATAGAGAAAGTGGCTCATACTTCCTATGTGAAACTTATCTGAACAGACAGCTAAAGGCATAGGCCATCCTCTTCTATAGTGCTAAGTAATCAAGAATTCACACAAAAGTCAATATAAAATTCTTGTCACTCTGTATAGAGACACTGTATTTAGAGACATTGCCTTAGCACTAAAACACAGGCTTAAATATATAGGCTTAGATGAATTGTATGCAATTTAAGCCTTATATCACAGTCAATCTTACTTTAGTCACAGGAGGGAAAAAAAATCTATTCCCAAAACTGACCATTTTCCTGCATTTCAGAATTCTGCAAATCTGAGAAACAAATGTCACTGCTGAGATCTGCAGAGATGTATCATGTGCAAGGCAGTCAAAGGAAAAGGGAGAGAAAATTTGGAATAAAACACCATAATAGAGTTAAATAAAGCTAATGTGCAGAAGAAAGATTGTTTCAGAACAAAGAAATAGCTTTTAAAAATAAAATTTGGTGTTTACTTGCATTTGAAAAAAACTGATTAATTTAAATTAAAAATAAAGCCTTTTTTTTCCTCTTCCCCCAAAAGTCTAGTAATCAGGCATGCAGACATAAGAGGGAGGGTATTGTATCAGCTACTTTGCTTTCTCTTGCTAGCGCATCTCATGATTTATCATTCTCTACTCTCGGGCAGTAAGCATTTTTGTTTCTCCTAGCAGAACCATTAAATATTATTTAGTGCTGGTTCAGTAGTAGCCTGAACTTAGACTTCACAGATGTACAGAAACCTGCTTGAGGGGAAAGCAGAGGGCTAGTCTGAGGTCAACACCCACAAGTGACAGACAGGCAGGCAGGCTGTGCAGCAGCTGGACAGCACACAACCCCCAGCAAAACCACCAGCTGCACTGGCTGAGAGAGGAGAATGGCTCCACCAGGCTGCAGGCACGGAGCTGCCACGGACTGGAAGAATCCTTGGCATTGGCAGTACACACGGAATGTATCAATTTTCCAAACGTCACCCCAGAATGTGTGTGGCCTCCTGAGCTGCTGGGCGCTGCCAGCTCCCTGCAGCAATGCCCTGGGCAGGAGCTGTTGGCAGAGCACAGGAGACAGTGGTTCTCTCCAGGCCAGGCTGAAGTTTGTGTGCGAAACAAGGTGGCACCACTGCTACTGGTGTTGCAAGAAAAGAGTTTCAAAAACTATTTAAAAATAAAAATCTCAAAATATTGTTTGAATAAAAGTATAATCTTCAACTGGATTTCTATTTCAAAGGTACTCATAGTAATTAAGACTTTTTTTCTATTCTCCTTGCATATCCATATCCAAAGCTGAAAACTTCTGTCTACGCTATGTCACATCCATGAAATATGACAACTCAGAGCAGGTACTCTCCTCACACCTCACAATGCGACACTACACCTATGTTAGCATTTCCAAATTTCTAATTTATAGTTCTCTTAAAAGAAACAGGTTTATAATTTTATATATTTAATATAGACTTCACATATTTTATAATTTCTATTCCTATTCTCATTTTTTTGTCCTTGGTGCATAGCTGTGCTTTATTAGAAATGAACAGGCTGGTGACAGCCTCCACCCAACACTCTTGGGATGTGGTTTTGTATTACTGGCTCATAAAGGCTGAGGAGGGAAGGCACTTCTGAAGACCAGCTTTTGTGTTAGAATAAAGACATTTTGCAAAACTTTTCTCAGATATGTAGCTCAGGTGGGTAGAAATTCTGCTTCTATAAAATGTTGCAGGCAATTTTGTATTTGCCATCAAAAAGCAGACAGCAATATCTTGAAATAACATCTGGCAAACTTTCTTAATCTGGGTGTGCCTAGAAAAGATAATTTTACATAACTCTATAGTTCCAGAAGCAGTGCTATAGAGTATTCTATTTTTCAGAATATTTTATATTTTAATATATCTTCATGTTTGTTTTCTCTGTCCCTATATATATATCATACTCATCACTCATTGAACAAAACCAATTTGGTGTTCCTTTAAATAGTAATGAATTTTTAATGATTCATGTACACTGGTTTCCATGCAAATAGTCCAAATTATTAAATTTTTTGCTGTTGTTGTTTCAATCGAGTTCAGTTTAGCATCTCATTTTGCAAGGTGCTTTCTAAATTGGTTTTGCATTTGCTGTAAGTATTTAATAATAATTAATAATTAATATTGCTACACTATAATTAAGATTTTTAATCAGTATTAATCTCTCTGAAGGTGTGTCCCTCCATAACATTGAGTTTAATGGAAGAAAAAGAAGATATACATTTCAGATTTATTTTTTTCCAACTATAAACTGTTCCTAAAGGACACTCAAGACAGTATTGTACTGCTTCCTTCACAATTGTTAATTCAGAAGTTGCAACATTTTGTATCTATTAAATTACCATGATATGCTAGTTTGTGGATTTATTTAGCTTATTCTAAAACCATATTCTAAAAAAAAATCTGCTCAATAAAATTTAATTCTCTCTTCCTAGGTAACCATATACATTTTTCATTATATATATTTATATGGAAAATATTTGTTTGCTCCATAGCTTCAAAGCCAATAGATTAACCAGTGGTAAGAAATACTCCTGGATCTGGGGACAAAATCCTCTGTATGCTAAAAAGAGCTGATCCTGATGCAACTTTCCCTCATTTTGATTAGTAGTTTCCCTGCTAGCAGTTTCCCCAGGAGTTTGGGAACATGCCTCAAGAGCCAGCTCCCATCAGCAGTACCCTGCGGGCAGGGTGCAAACAGCCACTGCGCTGGGAAAGACAAGAGCCCTGCAGACACAGGATACCCCAGTGCCACTTACTCCTGGTCCTAGGCTGAGCCAGAATGAGTAAGAAAAAATACATTGTAATACACTGATAATTTTTCTTGGAGTAAAAATTATCCTTTCAGATAAAATGCTTTAATAATTCAGAGTAGTTGATTTGCAATATTTTGTTCTGAGGAAATATGAAGTTATGGAAACATAATAAAGGGTCATCCTTTCTGGTTTATCCCCTCAGTGTGTGTAAAGAAAAATAAATTGAACTGAAGGCAAAAATACTCAGATGCAAGGTTCCTAGATTATACTTGGATCACATAGTTCTTTCTTAAGAAAAAAAATTAAATTGCCGTATAACTTCTTTTTCAATTAAGCTTTGTCAGTGTACCTAGCATGGAGTTCTGAACAGTTCTCTGTCTCTGTCCGTCACTGCACATTTCAAGTGTACATATATGTGTGTGTGTATNAAGAGATAGTGACGATGAAATGCTTGAAATGCAAATAAAGCTGCTTAGATTCTCAGTTCCAAAAGATTACAAAGTGTTTATAAATTGCTGCATTCTCATCGAGAAGGGAAAAAAAAAAAAAAAA